>LPNX010973078.1:0-10167 GCA_001517045.1 Pseudotsuga menziesii
TGCTTATAGACTAATTCATAGAATGACTGTAGGTGCTTCAGGTGTTCCTGCAAGCTTCTTGAGCAAATAAGAATGTCATCTAAGAATACAAGTGCCCAGAGTTTATCACGAAAGATATCTTCCATCCTTTTCTGAAACTCTAAGGGTGCATTATTGATTCCAAACAGCAGCACCTACCACTGGTATTTCCCATGAGGGACAACAAATGCCGTTTTGTATCTATCTTCAGCCTTTATTCCGATTTGATAAAATCCAGATTTTAAGTCGAATTTGCTGAAGATAACACAACCTGCTATTCTTTGTAAAAGACTTGAGTTATCAGGCAGAGGATACCTGACTTTCTGTAAGGCTGCATTCAGAGGCTTATAATTTACAATGAGCCTCGGCTTTCCTCTTTTTATCTCGGAATGCTTATTTACCAAAAAGGCATGACATGCCCAAGGGCTCTTGGATGGTTGAATCAAGCCTTTGTTAAGCAGATCTTTGACTTCATTCACACAGAATTCCCTTTCAGAGGGTGAAATTATCCTGGCAGAAGCTTTCATGGGCTTAATATTCTGTTGCTTGTCAAATGGGAGAGATACAAAGTATTTCTCTCTGGTCCAAAAATCATTCGGACTTTCAGCACAGCAATTCTTCTTCAATTTCTCATAAATGTCTGATAACATTTTGTTTCCATGAATATCTGATAATTCTTTACATCGGTCCATCTTGGATAGCTGGGCTGGATTCTGCTTGCTAACTGACTTCTGTATAGGTGCTATACACTTATGAGATGCATTAAAAGAAAGAGGCAGAGTAACCTTATGATTATTGAAATAATAGGTGAAGGTCATATTCTTTTTATTTACAGTATACGGATCTACTCTTTGCAAAAAACTAAACCTAAAATGCAATCTTCAGTAATACTGTCTAATTTATATACAGTCAATTTATCTTTTATTTTACCAAACTGTACAGGAAACAATTTGGCTTTTGCTGTAAGTGCTACTGGAGTTCCTTCAATTGCAGAACCTCTATCTACTGTGATTTGATAGAAGAATGTTGGTAATGCCAAACTTTTAGCCAGGTTCACTTGGCAACTTGAATCAATCATACAGTCCAGTGTGTATGGTTTATATTCGTTTGGCTGGAACTGGACTTTGATAAATACCTTCGGACCGGTAAGCATTGATAGCTTAGGATCCGGAGAAGGGCTTCTCGACTGCTTCTTTGGGATTTTCACATTCATCACCCTGTTGTAGTGCTTGCTTAGTTCCTCATCTGAAGACTGATCCCTTTCAGCTTGAATGCATTTAATCATGCATTTCATGTCTTCAACTTCCTGGCACAGTTGCTTTATTTGCTGCTGTTTTTCTTTGATTTGCGCACGTAGTATTTGCTCTTTACTTACCCTAAAACTTTGTCGATCCTCATGGCCATCTGGATAGCCTCTATATATTTCAACCAGATTATAGAGTACAGGAGGAGGAGAGGTTGTTACCTTTTGTTTACCTTTATCATACTCGAGCTGTTTCAGCAACTGTTTCTTCTCTTCTTTTAGAGCACCTCTCTGTTGGTATTGATAAGGATGAGTTACAAAGAGCTCTAAATCTATGGCTGCTAATCTTTTTTCAATCTCCTGAGTTTTGTTCATATGGATGGTAAACATATTTAATGAAAAGTCGAACTCAGGTGGCTCGAACCCCCCTAAATTTGGTTCCTCTTCAGAATCAGAGGAGGAGGAAGAAGAGGGAATTTTTTTTATCAAGAGCAGTGCCATACTCAGAATATGAACTGGAAGCATCAGATTCAGTATCAGAAGGAAGAAATACTACTTCGCCTGTGGGCGATTCGTCGGGATCGGGGACAGTCCACCACTGTGGATCTAGCTGCTGACAGAAAGCTGCAAGCTTTGGTTTTGATTTTCTCTTAGGGAACTTATTTTCCCAGTCCTTTGGTACCGCAAATAAAACAAGTTTCTTTACTAGTGGGTTTGGATCTACGTTTCAGGAACTTCTGCTTGGAATCAGGTCAGTGATACTTATATTTTCTAGACTTCGGCTATCTAGAATATTGTAAAGGCTTATCCTGATAATGATAACGAGGTTGACTCATATAGAAGCCTTTTTTCTTGTTCTTCTTATGACATTTGCATGCCGACTGCAAATGTCCTCTGTTGTGAGCACCACATCCCCAATCTGGCATCTGTGCAACGTTTTTACAAAACGAAGGGGTGTACATATCCTGGTGCCTCTTGAAATCCTTGCTGACTCTCTTTGCTAAACAATGCTCTTGCCATGTTTCCAAAATATGAGCATGTAATTGTGCAAGAGACAGATTGCAGTAATTAATATTTTTATATTTCATGTACAACTCAACCGCATCTGGAATGTGCCCAGGGAAACTTCTCAAATAATGTTTGAGGTAAGCAGGGTCATTAGCTTTCCTGGATGAGATCAGCAATCTCTGCATATAGCAGAAATATTCCTCAGCTTGTGAGAGGTTACATAGCCAAGCAGACATATATAGTGAGGCTAAATGATTAGAGTCATCTTGATCATCACCTCCATGGAACTGCTTGCTTAGAGCTCTAAGGATTTGCTGGTCAGCATCGGTTGCATTCATCATTTCATTTCTGGCATCCTGGGGGAGCCAGTGCCACCAAGTATCAGCTAGACCTGAAAGGCCTGCTACAATTTTCCCTGCGAGGTATGGACCTATTAATGAGGCATATTGAGCTCATTTGGATAGGGTCCAATGAAATAACAGAGAGAGGGCATTCCCAATTTCTTCTCGTGTCTGACACTGGATATTTAATACAGGTTGGTCAGGCATTTGGGATATGATATTATTCATAGAATTGATACCAAAGCTAGCAGAGAATTTGGGTTCTTGTGAAGCAGAGGGCATAGCTGTATCATGTTTTGGAAGTGGCTGGTGTGAACCAGAGGATTCTGAAAACTGATGATGGACATTCAGCATGTTTAAAATACTGGGCTCTAAAGCAGGTTTGAAAGAATGGAAGTGTCCGATCCATTCTTTGACTTCTTGGAAGTCTTCTTCATCTTGTCCAAAAGTAAATTCTGGACGGGTGTCTTCTTCATCATTCATTTCTTTTTCTTGAATTGTAAACATTCCAAAGGAATAGCTACATTCAAGCTTCTTCTTCATATCTTTCTTGGCATATCCCTGAGTTTCCAAGGAAAAAGCAGTAGGATTGAGTTTAGGAGCTTTCTTCTTAAGCTCACTTGTCTGGCTAATTAACTCTTCAAGTTTAGCCAGTCTTCTTTCAATTTTATCAGCTGCTTTTGCAATTGCTTCCTTTATTTCTTCAGTATCTGCTAGAAGGTGATTCATTAGTTCTAGCTTGGTTTCTACCATGGCTACTTTTTCTTTTTCCTCGATAACATTAGCTTTGATTCTGACTGATTATTGAGCCATGTCATCTACATTCTGGGCTGTTAATTTCAATTGTAAATTACCCCAATTTTGAAGCTTAGCTTCGTCCGAGACAGAATCTTTTGGGCCAGAAGATCTGCAAGGAAGAAATTCCTTTTTGACAATACCGTCTGGTGTATACTGTCTGAATGGGGTGTCAGGCAGATTTATTCTAGGGAAGTAAGATCTGTGACCTTCGATGGTTGCCTCGTATGCTTCATTTTGTCTAGGCAACGTGAACATTCCTAGAGTAGGTTTGGGCCGATGGTGTTCTATTTCCTAAAGAGTTTTTCTACAGGCTGGACAGTCTTTATGTTGTCCTCAGGGTTCAAAAGGATGTAGGCCTGTGAAGGAAGGAGTTGTGGTTGATGATATAGAAGGATTTCTTTGCTGTAAGCTTTGGTCAAAGGACTGAGAAGCATTTGAAGATGATCTTGGGAGGATGGAGAATGCAGGGGCAGGTGTAGACTCTGGACGTCTAAAAGAACTGGTCTGTCTGTCAAATGTCAAAGGTTTATTTATAATGGAAGAACATAATGCTTCGACATTCCTAAGCTCATTATATCTCACTTCCCATTTTTGGGGGTAAGTGATACCTGTCCAATCAAAGGTGACTAGTTGAGCTTGGTTGGATTTCTCCGTCTCCACCACGCTGAGCAGGTGTGAACTCTGATGGACTTTAGTGCGAAGAGGTGGAAGAGTGTCATTACCAAATCTTATACAGACAAGACTCTTGAGCTGGATAATCTTCGATCCAGTCATCATACTGAATCCCCGCGGGAGGATGTAAGCCTTCAATAGATCATATATGTGAGGGTCATCAAGGCTAACACTGAATTTGGGATAAATGGTACCGAAGGAAAGACCATTATGGAGATGGGCAGTAAAACCAGCAATGATAGCATCTTTGGAATTTACATCCGGAGTATCTACTGCTACACACAAAGAAGATATAGCTAGAAAAGGTCTAACTAAGGGGCCAAGGCCAATGCAGATGGCTCCTAGATGGGCATATTTATAACCATTTTTCTTTGCCCAATCAATTTGAATTTGATCTATGAGGTTTATATGAACAGGCTCTTCTGAGTCTGTGAAGGAAATATCGACAGAATATAATTTAATATGGGTACATGCAATATAATTCCACCAGTGCAATCTATATACATCCTTAGGTAAAATCTGAGGAAGTTCCCAATTAGAAGAAGGATTTAAGTTATCTATGTGAATTATAGAGGATTTCGAGATACTACATTCAGGAGTGTATGAATATCGTCTTTCTGCTAGAGAGACTTCTCCATTGTCATCTTGTTGACAGTCTAGCTGGGTGTGAGAGATGGCATCCATCGATGGGTCCATTTAGAAAAGAGTTCTGACTCACTTTGGTCACAACCTTATCGATATTTACGATGCCTAACTCAAATGGCTATTACCCTTTTAATGACCACTTACAACTCCCAAGACTTCACCGATCACTCAGTAAACCATTTCCATTTACCTATTGGTATACCATGCATGCTAGAGCATACATCAACAGAATAAATGCAGAAATACTTTAACAAATAAAATTATAGTAAAGCTTTGATAAATGAATGTAGACAGAACTATTGCTTGGCTCTGATACCAACTCGCCAAGGATCGACCAACAGTCACAATTCACATAAAATGCACAAACTTCTTCTTATTAAGACTCCAGATTTACAACAGGATATCATAACTCATATTACAGAAGCTGCAACAATGGCAGATCGCCTTCGAACAACGAAGGTCGTCATTGCAACAGACACTTACCTAAGCAGAGTGTTCTGATGTGATCTTATAGCATTACGCCAAGTCGTAGAGCATAGACTCTGTTATAGACTCTCAACTAATCTATCAGAGTTTTCTGATGCAATGTTATAGCTTTACGCCAACTTCCAGAGCATACTCATCTGAGTTACAGACTCACTATAACACACTGCTTTTCTGATGTGTTCTTATAGCATGAAGCCAAGACGTAGAGCATACTACTCTTACAGACTCAAGAATTATTCGCAGAGTGGACTACTTGCTTAATACCAGACTCAACTCGTAGAGACTCGACTTGCAGAGCAGACTACTTGCTCGATGCAAAAAATGCTATGAATTAAATGAGCCTAGAGGGATTTATTTATACAACTTCTATCCGGTTGTCCAGTAGGCATCGAATGACATTAATCAGTCAATCGGTAAGCCGGTGGCTACTGACTTAAATCTACCAGTCATAAACTCGGCATCCAAGGTGACAAGTGGGGACAGCCACTATCATTATCTCGTCCCTTCATTGGTCAGTGACATTGGGGACCCGAAATTGGAATCATGATGGACTCCACTATCAAAGCAAAATGCTTGTGGGAAACAGATTCCTGACAAAACAAAACAAGGTGGAGAAAACTGGCCCACGACAGTACTATCTACAAATATTTACACAGTGGAGCATTCATCCGGCCCACGACGGAATCAATGTGGGGAAAAACTGGTCCACTTAGTCTTCAGCAAGGCCCGCCACCAGTTTCAGCTAATCATATGGGTCTCTTCCTTGGAGATATTCCCAAAGGTCATCATTGTTGGAGTCATCATAATAGAATTGGGAATATTCAAGATATGGGGGTACTTTGAATTTTGGAGGAGGATATAAGAAAGGACCAAAAAACTGTTCTATATGCGATCCATGGAATATCGAATTTGGTTCATACACAAATTCACCTCTGGACTTAGAATCAACCCGGTAGTTAAGTGGTATCCTTGTGGTGACAAATTTAGATTCCAGCTTATCTCGTTCTAAGCTCCGACTGATGAACTTTTGTGAAGTATACAGTGTGTGATCTAAAGGCTTGTATTGTTCTCCTTCATAGTGCAGCATGAATTTAAACCATTGATGCGTTTGATCCGCGATCTCCATGTCTGCTTTCATGTGTGTAATACAATTTGGACGCCTGTTCTCCCAATCTACCCTTGGACATAATTTATCCAACAGTACTTCTGTCCACCCAGACCAGGTAGTATTATGCCTTAGATTTGCAGGATTAGCACAAATGACTATTTTTCATTCTTCTTTGCAACACTGAAGTATGAGGTGATATGATGTCCATGTAAGTTTTCCATCATCTATATCAATGTATAAGAGCTGTTCTTGCTCTTCATAATCTACCCATACTTCTCTGCAATCCCTGATTTTTGCTTTGGCATCTGCAAAAATAACGAATGCATCTTTCTCCTAGGGCTCCATTATTTCTAGCTTCATAGGGGAAGATTGGATTTTCTTTATCAAAGTTAGCTCAAGAAATCTTTCAGCTTCGTCGGTAGATGCATATTCTAGAGTCTGGATCTGAACTTCTTCTGGTAAAGAGTTATCCCATGGGAGAAGAAATAACCCTTCTTTGGCTTTTAGCTCAGGTTCAACAGCTGGAGCTTTTCCTTTGTGTTCTCTGGCTTGGCCTGAACCAGAAATCGATTCTCCTGCTGCAAAAATCTTTAATGACGGAATGCTGGTTTGCTCCCTGGTGAGCATATCAACAAGACAATTAAGATACCTGTGTTTATAAACAATTTCAAAATCAAAGTTGCTTAACCAAATAAACCATTTAAGTATCCTACTATTATTTTCCACCATTAAATTCTCATTCTTAAAAGATTCAAGGCATTATTTTCAAATCTTTCCTAATAATAAACTTGACTGGCTTGAGGAACAGAATGAAATGATTAACAGTCTTTTTGACTGCCATAATCTCTTTATGGCTTGAGGGGTAATTCAATTCTGCTGATTTGAATGAACTAGAGCCATATCCACAAAGATGTTCTTTGCCATCAACTGCTTCTAATAATACTCCACACCAAGTGGATGAAGATGCGTCTGTCTCAATGATCATTTGACCATTTCCAGTCGGCAAAGAAAGAGGAGGTAGATCTAGAAATTTCTTCTTGATCTGTTCAACTGCCTTCATCATATATGAAGTCCATGGCTTAGGATTTTTCTTCAAGCGTTGCTGGAGCAGATGGATATCAGATGCTTGGCATTTATAAAAGGGCCGAATGTAATTGAGGCTTCCCAGAAACCTCTGAAGCTGGGTTTTATCCAGAATTTGATCTGGAAACTTTTTGAAAACCTGGAGAACATGATTTTGCAGGATTACCTTCCCTTTCTGGATCTTGAAACCGAGAAACTCGATTTCTGTCTTCCCAATCTCCATTTTACTCTCTGAGAGTACTAACCCATGCTTATAGACTAATTCATAGAATGATTGTAGGTGCTTCAGGTGTTCCTGCAAGCTTCTTGAGCAAATAAGAATGTCATCTATGAATACAAGTGCCCAAAGTTTATCACGGAAGATATCTTCCATCCTTTTCTGATACTCTGAGGGTGCATTATTGATTCCAAACGACAGCACCTTCCACTGGTATTTCCCATGAGGGACAACAAATGTTGTTTTGTATCTGTCTTCAGCCTTTATTCCAATTTGATAAAATCCAGATTTTAAGTCAAATTTGCTGAAGATAACACAGCCTGCTATTCTTTGTAAAAGAATTGATTTATCAGGCAGAGGATACCTGACTTTCTGTAAGGCTACATTCAGAGGCTTATAATTTACAACGAGCCTCGGCTTTCCTCTTTTTATCTCGGAATGCTTATTGACCACAAAGGTACGACATGCCCAAGGGCTCTTGGATGGTTCAATCAACCCTTTGTTAAGCAAATCCTTGACTTCATTCGCATAGAATTCCCTTTCAGAGGGTGACATTATCCTGGCAGAAGCTTTCATGGGCTTAATCTTCTGCTGCTTGTCAAATGGGAGAGATACAAAGTATTTCTCTCTGGTCCAAAAATCATTCGGACTTTCAGCACAACAATTCTTCTTGAATTTCTCAAAAATGTCTGATAAAATTTTCTTGCCATGAATATCTGAGAACTCTTTACATCGGTCCATCTTGGATAGCTGGGCTAGATTCTGCTTGCTAACTGACTTCTGTATAGGCGCTATACACTTATGAGATGCATTAAAAGAAAGAGGCAGAGTAACCTTCTGATTATTGAAATAATAGGTGAAGGTCATATTCTTTGTATTTACAGTATACGTATCTACTCTTTGCAAAAACTATGAACCTAAAATGCAATCTTCAGTAATAATGTCTAATTTATATACAGTCAACTTATCTTTGACTTTACCAAACTGTACAGGAAACAATTAGGCTTTTGTTGTAAGCGCTACTGGAGTCCCTTCAATTGCAGATCCTCTATCTGCTGTATTCTCCCAGTAGAATGCTGGTAATGCCGAACTTTTAGCCAGGTTCACTTGGCAACCTGAATCAATCATACAATCCAGTGTGTATGCTTTATACTCTTCTGGCTGAAACTGGACTTTGATAAAAACCTTCGGACCAGTAAGCATTGATAGCTTTGGATCCGGAGAAGGGTTTCTCGACTGCTTCTCTGGGATTTTCACATTCATTGCCCTGTTGTAGTGTTTGCTCAGTTCCTCGTCTGAAGACTGATCCCTTTCTTCCTTAATGCATTTGATCATGCATTTCATGTCTTCAACTTCTTGGCACAGTTGCTTTATTTGCTGCTATTTTTCTTTGATTTGCGCAAGCAGCATTTGCTCTTTACTTACCCTGAAACTCTGTCGATCCTCATGGCCATTTGGATAGCCTCTATATATTTCAACCGGATTATAGAGTACAGGAGGAGGAGAGGTTGTTACCTTTTGTTTACCTTTATCATTCTCAAGCTGTTTCAGCAACTGTTTCTTCTCTTCTTTTAGAGCACCTCTCTGTTGGTACGGATAAGGCTGAGTTTCAGAGAGCTCTAAATCGATGGCTGCTAATATTTTTTCAATCTCCTGAGTTTTGTTCATCTGAATGGTAAACATATATAAAGAAAATTCGAACTCAGGTGGCTCGAACCCCCTTGAATTTGGTTCCTCTTCAGAATTAGAGAACGAGGAAGAAGAGGGAGAAAATTTATCAAGAGTAGCGCCATACTCAAAATCTGAACTAGAAGCATCAGATTTAGTATAAGAAGGAAGAAATACTACTTCGCCTGTGGGCAATTCATCGGGATCGGGGACAGTCCACCACTGTGGATCTAACTACTAACAGAAAGCTGCAAGCTTCGGCTTTGATTTCTTCTCAGGGCACTTGTTTGCCCAATGTCCTTTATTGCCATAGATGAAACAATATTCTTTACTAGTGGGTTTGGATTTGCGTTTCAGGAACTTCTGCTTGGAAGCAGGTCGGTGATACTTATATTTTCTAGAATTCGGCTATCTAGAATATTGTAAAGGATTATCTTGATAATGATAATGAGGTTGAATCGTATAGAATCCTTTTTTCTTGTTCTTCTTGTGACATTTGAATCCCGACTGCAAATGTCCTCTATTGTGAGCACGACATCCCCAATCTGGCATCTGTGCAACGTTTTTACAAAACGATGGGTTGTACATATCCTGGTGCCTCTTGAAATCCTTGTTGACTCTCTTTGCTAAACAGTGCTCCTGCCATATTTTCAAAATATGAGCATGTAACTGGCAACAGACAGATTGCGGTAATTAATATTTTTATCTTTCATGTACTGCTCAACCGCATCTGGAACGTGCCCGGGGAAACTTCTCAAATAATGTTTGAGGTAAGAAGGGTCATTAGCTTTCCCAGAGGAGATCAGCAATCTCTACATATAGCAGAAATATTCCTCAGCTTGTGAGAGGTTACATAGCTTAGCAGACATATATAGTGAGT
>LPNX010973080.1:6223-49273 GCA_001517045.1 Pseudotsuga menziesii
CCCAAAAGAAGAGTGGGATCGATTAAATCTAAGATTTGTTCGACCACTTGATCAACCAAAGGTTGAGTAGGATGTTGAGAAACTATAGGGTGTTCAGAAGAAAGAAATCCATGAGTCTTGGACCACACTCTTCGCACCTCTAGGATAGCAGGGCACAGATGAGTAAGGTGATCTCCCTTGCATAGCACACAAGGGAACTTAAGATGATGCTTCGAACAACCAGTTTTCTCAACGGTATCAGCATGACTAGCAGTGGCTGACTGTTTTCTCTCAACATGACCTGCAGAGGATGAGAGTTTGCCCCCAGCGTGAACAACAGAGGCTGGGTGACTGGGTCCAACCTCACTAAGAGAGGCTGGTTGTTGAGAGACTCCATAATGTTCAAAAACGGGATGACCATGAATCCAAACTCTTCGCACCTCCTCAATAGAAGGGCATTTATAAGTAAGGTGGTCTCCCTCACAAAGCTTACAAGGAAACTTGAGCTTGTGTTTTGAACGGGTAGACTTGTCAATAGTGTCAACATGACTCGCAGTGGTTGACGGGTTGTCCTCAGCTTGAAACACAGAGGCTGAAAGACTGCCCCCAGCGTGCCTGGCAGAGGCTGAGAGACTAGGTCCAACTTGACTTGCAGAGGTAGGACGGGAACCATCAACATGAACAACAGAGGTTGAATGGTAAGGATCAACATGCTTTGCAGCAGTTGAGTGTGTGCCCCCAGTTTGAGCAACAGAGGCTGGGTGAACGGATCCAACGTGAACACCAGAGGTTGGATGGGGAGGTTCAACTTGAACACCAGAGGTTGAACGAGTGCACTCAGCGTGAACACCAGGGGCTGAGTGACAGGATCCGACATGACCTGGAAAGGTTGGAAGGATCCCACCAGCGTGAACTCCAGAGGCTAGATGGATGGATCCAACTTGAACAACAGAGGTTGGATGAGAAGGTTCAACTTGAAAACCAGTGGTTGAACGGATGCACTCAGCTTGAAAACCAAAGGTTGAGTGACAGGATCCGACATGACCTAAAAAGGTTGGAAGGATCCCACCAGCTTGAACACCAGAGGCTGGATAGATAGATCCAACTTGAACAACAGAGGTTGGATGGTTGGGTTCAGCTTGAAAACTAGAGGTTGAACGGATGCACTCAACGTGAACACCAGAGGTTGAGTGACTAGATCCAACATGACCTGCAGAGGTTGGATGGGTTCCCCCAGCTTGAAAAACAGAGGCTGGGTGGTGAGGTTCAACTTGACTTGCAGAGGTTGAACGAGTGCCCCCTTTCTTATGTGCTTTCTTCCTATTCCTCCTTCTTTTACTCCTTTTAGACTACCGGTTACTAGTATCAGTACTTTCACCGCATGAGGTAGAAGGAGGAGGAGAACTAACTACAGGTGAAGGGGAGACAGTGTTTTGATGCCCTTGATATAAGGAGCTTACTTGGGAAGCATTAGGAGCATTCAGGACAGTTGGATTGGAAAAGAACCACACCGGTAGCCCTATGGTGAATCCCGGAAGATTCAAGGTGGCCATCAAGGGAACACCAACATTCCCTGTGAGAGGAATAGGACAAGGAGCTCCCATCATGGGGATCTCTTGGTTGGTGTTCAAAGGGGTGCTAGCCATAGATTCAAAACAAGAGACAAAGTCTGAGGTTGATGATCAACCAAAATTACAAAGCAGACACCTAAAGGCCCACTAAGTACAGACAAACCACACAGCACTCACTAAAAATATCCTCGAGTCTCAAGCAATCTAAACAGGCTATAAAGATATACCTTCCAGAAGAAGGCTGATGAACAGTTACTTGGCGTCCTTGAGGGGTTCTCAGGCACAAGCGGAGGAATCACCCACCACCCTTCTGCACTTTCCACAAGGGTTACCTTCCAAGTCCATCCGAGGTGAACCAGAAATAACCTTCTGGTTTACCTGTGTATGAGCCCTACAAGACAAGAGACTAAAGGCTACCTTGATAATACCCACTGTCTGGGGGGACAGTCGCAAGCCGAACTCGTACGCATGGGCAGGGTAGTTGAGCCCGAAATTCTGCCTAGACAGAATCCCCAGATGCGCAAAAGTCCTGGGTTACATTTTGACAAGGATTCGGGGGGTTATCCCCTCTGTCCAATCCTCCACGCGGCCTCGTGCTTAGCTCCTGTTTGAGAGGAGCTTCCCAGATACAACGGTAGAACCAAGGATTTACCTAGTGATAGGCCACTCTACGTCTGAAATTTAACACTTGTGGGGAGTTAAAACTCCCTAACCCACAAGTCTAGCCTAAGCTAGTTGGTGTATGACCCTATAAAATAAAAGCTTACTAATAAATTTTAAAATTATATCGTTTATTTTATGGGTTGTTTCTTACTCAGAAGGTAAATGGCATGAAACTGATGCGGTGTTTTGACTCAAGAAATGAAAACAAAACGACTAAGCAAAGAGAAATGAGATGCAAAGAAGCAAATAGCTATTCTCTTTATATTTTCAAATAACTTGAAAGCCAAAAAAGATCAAATCTTTTTATATTTTTTAAATTTTCCAAAAACAATGCTATGCTATGCAATCTAGACTAACAGCCTAATCTACATGCATATAAAGCAAATACATGTTTTTGTATTTTTCTTTTATAAAATGCAAAAGAAAAATCAGCTTATAAACTAATGCAAACAAGTACTGAAAGCAAAGCAAATAGACAACTACTTTATACCCCAAAAACAAACCTTAGGTTTCCCTAAAGTTGAATATAAACCTCTTTTAAAAGGAAAGCTTACAAAAGTAAACAAGCCAACAACTTTGGAATGCAAAGACTGAACACAAAGACTGACATAAACAAAGGTCAACAAGTCCTAAGTATCAATCTAAACCTTAAAACAAATCCTGCTCAATACCTTGTACAACAAGGTCAAACCAAAGAAAGAGGTAGGGGGAAAGTAACAAAACAAGTTCTTTTTAATTTTCTTTTATAAAATGTAAAAGAAAAAACTACCTACAAAGCAAAGCATGTAGATAAAAAGAACAAAGCAAAAGGAACTTTGCTATGCAACCACCCAACAAACTCTAGACCCAACTAAAGTCAGCATAAACCCTACTTGTAGGAAAGGTTTGTATAAGAGACAAGACAACTATTTTGGCAAAGGTGAAGTAGACCAACCAAAGAAGGAGGAGAACAACATCCACAAGCTTCTGAAATCAAACAAAGGCCACTAACAGAGGCTGATCAGAAACAAAAGGCCAAAAAGCAAACCAAGCAAAGGAAACAGGTGAAAGAGCAAAAAGTAAATCCTAATGCTATAAAGGGGCTTACCACATAGATAAAGAACAACAAAAAGAATGACACAAACTCCCTGGATTCATGCACCCGCAGAAGACCTTAACAGACCCACCATGCACCTAAAATGCACTGTGCTTTGAGTAAACTTGGATCTAATAAAGCAAACAAGCAAGAATTACTCCAAGAAAAAAGACTCAAAGGCTTTTGAAAAAGCAGGTAGGGTGATCACCAAAAGTCTTCAGACAAGCTACACAACATTCATAAAGAGACACCACTCACAAATAGGGATTACCTGAAGAAGGGAACAAGCAAAAACTGACTTAAAAAATCCTAACTTCCAGGTATATACGCGACTGTCTATAAGGGCAGGTCGCGAATGATACACGAATATTCAATAAAACAACCCACGCATGCAAACTTGTATGCGCGACTGTCCAGAAGGACAACCCGTGCATAGGTGTAAAACTCACAAACAAAGGTAGAAAAATTGCCTTAAGAAGGCAGGGGAGGAGTGCAATCAAACTTAAAAAATGTTCCTAAGTGGCAACAAGGACCTGAAACAATGCAAAAGCTGAAAGAAATCAAGAGAAAAACCCCAAACAGACAAGGCTAGTCCCCAGCGGAGTCGCCAGTTCTGTTGTAAAGGAAAGTATCCTATGGCTAGGGTTTAAGAGGCCATCAACGTACTAGGGTTGAAAGAGAGATGCACAATGTTCAGCAAGCATATATCAGCAAGTTTCAGAGATGAGAAAGGTCCACACCTGATTAACTGAAGGCTGGTCCAAGCTTTCTCTTCCATCCTCTTCTTGCTCCTCTTGCTCCAAGAGACCTGCAAAACAAGTTATACCTTCCTCAAACCATTATGACCACATATAAGACAATGATAATCAAATAAACATGAACTAATGATCTGAATAACATCATAATATGATCAGAAACAGAGATTCAATCACACATTGAACAATGATTTGGGAAGAGCAAGGACATCACATCTTTATTAATCTTGAAAACAAGTACAAATATACCTTCTCTTCAAGTTGGCACCTCACGAAACATTGATCTGGTTCTGCTGCTTCTCTTCTCCAAAGAACTCAGCCTCCAAGCTCTGCAACACAAGGGAAGACCTCCAGGGCAAAGGTGTAGGCAAAGAGAGTCTCGATTCCTCCAGCATAACAATGCATAAAATCCAAGTCCCTTTTCATGGACCTCCCTACCTCTATTTATATGCTGAAGAAGAGTTAGGGGCGAAGCCAAAGTGGTTACAACTGAAGGAGTCAGTTGCATAACTACCCAAACTAACTCAAAAGGCGTGTTTTTATATTTTAATGAGGCATACGCGGATTGCATAACTGGATAGTCGCGTACACGAAAAATACACGCAGGTTGCTCTACAGAAAGGTCGCGTGTCATACGCGGGTTGCTAATAAAGAAAGTAGCGTATATAAGGCATACGCGGGTATCATATAGAGCAACTCGCGTATCATACGCGGGTTTTCCTTAAGGCAAGTCGCGTATAGAAAAAAAACGCATTTTAAGGGTATTTTTGTGCATTTTCAAACTTTGGTGTCTTCTAGAAAGTTTTAGCTAACTGAAATAACTTTCCAACGGCATAGAAATGAGGTCAAACGGAGTTACAGAACTAAATATATGGGTCCTCCAAGATAGGTGTTTTTTCAGTGACTTCCATGAAGTGCCGACATGCGACGAAATCATGGGAAAGTGGTCACAGGCAGAAGATGTGTCATTTTGGGCTATAACACTAGGATTTATAGGCATACATCCATGTCTGAATGTGCATACATTGAAGAGTCATGTTTCACTTGGTCAAGACACTGGTTGTTTGTTGACTCATCCAAATTAATTATTGATTCAGATTGGTTTTGTTCAAATATCAATTAGACTTGGTTGATTTTGATAACATCAAACCTCCGCAATCTAGTGTTTGCAGTCAATTGCATCAATCTTTCCCTTGTGGTGGGTCCTCATAGTGGGGGAATGTTCAACTTGTCACCATCCTTTAGAGTTGGATCGATTGAGTCATTTTTTCTGATATGGTCCTTTGCAACTTGTGGAATTTTATAGATGGTTGGAAGGACAACTCTGATGCTTTCTTCTCCTTCAATATTTTCTCGGCACTAATGAGCAGATTCATTTTTCATTGCTAGATTCCTTGCAATGGTGATTGTTGTTGATGAAGAAGGTGCACTAGTGTGAATCTACTGTAGGCACTGCATCTTAGGTTTTATATTTAGGGAAGGTGTAGATCCCAAGGCAATTTGGGAACACTGCATGAAAATAATCGAGTGGGATTTCTATTTGAGGAAACTCGGTCATCATTAGGTGCATTCTCCTAGCATTTAGGGTTAGGATTTTACCTAATATATGGAGGAACATCACTTGGAGTTGGGATGTTTAGAATCATTGTAACCCTATCCCTTCTTATTTATAAAAGAGAGGAAGGGCACATCAACTAGTGCAGAGATGCAAGACATTTTGAGCTAGTTTATTTTGTAATTTGTATTTTCAGTCTAATTGAGGCATGTGATTGGAGTTGAAAATTATACTTATTGTTATGATTTTTAGTGGTTTGTGTAGATCTAGCACTTAGCTATCTGATTTTTTGACTTAACTAGTAGGATGTTGTTTTAAGAGTTCTAAGATTTTTGAATATAATTTTTGTGTAAGAAAATTTGCAAAGATTCAAACCTAGTCGCAGGTTTTATTTTATTTCTAAATGCAGGTTTGCTTACCATGTACTGAAAATTTCAACATGATTTTCATGGGTTGTTGGTTGAGAATTTCAACATGATTTTCATGGGTTGTTGGTAGAGAATTTCAGCATGATTTTCATGGGTTGTTGGTAGAGAATTTCAACATGATTTTCATGGGTTGTTGGTTGTTGGTTGAGATTCCCAAATTTCCAGTGATTGGAAGGTTAATTTTGAACTAAGACAAGAAATTACCCCTATGATTGATTGTGGATCTAATTTCTTTTGTCACCTATCAATTTGTTGAAGTGTGCTTTTAGGGCTTCCAAATATGACTTGTACCGATCTCTCAGTGACACATATTGAAGGTCACCCACAATTTTATACCGTGGAAGTATAGGCTGCAAATCTCTTGAAGGAGTTTGATATTTAGGGTATTGTGGAAGGAAAGGTGATTGCCCCTATTTTTTTACCTATATTGTTTCTAGTAGATGCAGATATTATGTTTTGATAGGTCATTCCTATTTTTTCTATTCATAGTTGCAGGTTGTAATATTTGAAGTGTAAATATGAACTAAGAGTGTAGATAGCCTTATGCATTCCTAGGAACACTCGTGAACAAATATGGGCTCTTCATTTACAATAGTTTGAATTAAACAACAAGGGTGCACTTCATCTCTTCTAGATTCAGCAAAATGGGACACTAAATTATGTCGAAGTGATTATTTCTTGCAATTTTTCCTCAACTATTTGCACATTATCCTTAGTAGATTACATGTGTTAATACGGCTTAAATGTGCTATAAAATTCACACATATGGAAGAAACAATCAGCTATGGTATTTTCATTGGTTAGGGTCTTAATTGAAAGCATTGAGAGTATTTAAGAGGAGTGAACATGGCAGGTTCATAAGAGATATAATAGGTAACCAGTGACAGTGAAGCGCCTCTTTCTTTTATCATTGGCCCCTACATTTAAACACCTTCATAAATGTGTTCAATCAATACCCACTTTCAACACTTTTCAATTTCATTTATGCATCATTTAATTTGGCCTTAAATGCTTATTGTTTCTTGGCATGGGCTACCCAGGGTCTGTTATCAGTGCCCAATAAACTCCCAACTACTTTCAGTTAGTCCATGTGTAAGATATAATGCTTTGCTTGTATGAGAGCTTCTCTTATCTGCCCTCCATTAATTGCAATTAGGATTTTATTGATAGCTTGAATTTTCCATATTTTATTACACCTTGTCAAGTTTTACCTATATTATTTATTAAGGGATAGTAAATTATGTCATATCACCACCTATAATTGTCATGTTGTACACCAATTATCTGAATTATAACTTTCTATTTAACTCCAACAATTTATTGTGATTCTTGATACAGAGGAAAAATACAAATCAAGAATTGTTTCATATGAATCCATGCAGAGGGATGCATGTATATGTTTGCCACATTAATGAGCTATTCGAGTTTTAATTGTTGGAGAAACCTCTGTTGGAACTTTTATTTTTTTTAATTATTATTTTTATATTCCAATCAATTTGTTCTTACGTTCTCTTGGTAGCAATATTTCCTTTATGAATAAGTTGTATGTGGAAATATCTTCTTTTTTTAGAACCCTATGTCGATAGAATGATTTCAAGTACTTAACCTTTGGTTAAGGATAATTATTAGATGGTTTTGTTATTTGTATAACTGAATTGTGGGTTGATCTTTTATGATTTGTTTTATTAATAACTTGAGAATATGTATGTGATATTTTTATTTTATTCTTATGAATAGGAAGAAAATGGTTTCTATGTAAAAAATTAGTTCTCTAACAAGTCAGAAATTTGTACCAGACCAATCAGCCAAGATTGAAAGCTTATAGAAATGAGGTATTGGAATTGACTAGTAACTTCTTCCTTTCTTTCAACAATCATTTAATTCCCCAAAGTGAAAATAAGAAAGAATATTCATTGTCCATGTCAGCAAGTAATTTCAGACCTCCTATGCCTTTGAAATTAAAGTATTATGTTGAATTAAGGTGTAGACCTAGTTTGCCTGATAATGTAAAATATTGGCAAGTATTTCAAGATGACTATGAACTGAAAAAGTTATTAGAATCTCTGGATGAATTTTCTGCTTCTACCATAGATAAGAATGAGGATGTAGGGGAAGTTCATTCCAATAACTATATTATTGCTATAAAGCTGTTCCAATCCCAATTCGAAAAATGTTGATATGTAATATTAAAATATTACTATAAAGTTGTTCTAATCCCAATTCAAAAAATGTTGATATGTGATATTCAAACATTACAAATTGTTTCAGAACAATTTTAATTTTGAGATTTCTTTTTAGATATTATTTTTATATTCTAATCAACTTTTACTTATGGTTTTATTGATAGCAAGTTATTTAAGATAGCATCTTATTCTAGATAAAGAAATGTTGATATACACTAAGTTGGGATTTCCTATTATTTTTTGTCTTTTGATAATCATTGAACATTATACTCTTATTCTTTTCCGTTTGTTGTTACTCCACAAGCATCAACACCATTTCCCCCATCATTCAAAAATGTGCATTCAGTCTTGTGTAAGAGCTAGGGATAATTTTAGGGGCGAATTTCAGCCCAGTGGGCTATTTTTCCATGTTTTTCTCCAAAAAAAGATTCGCCATTTTGCATTTTTTGAGGCCGTGTTTCGACCAATTTTGATGGGGTAAAAAATTTTCACCCTAAAAATCGCCAAATTATTATATAAATGATATAAAATCCTTGGAAATTAAAATATTTTTTGAAAACAATCGCCAATCATTTTATAGTTGGCATTTTAAGAATTGCTAATATTCGCCAACATTTATACACTTTTAAATAAGTATGGTTCCTTAAAATCATCCATGGTAAGATCCTTTGCAGGTGTTGTGAAAAAGAGCAAAATCCCATTCCTAATATCCTCCTTTGCAACTAGGGCAATTTTACCACCCCCACAATTGATATTTTTAGGGATAGGATGTGGAACTTTGGATTTGACTTTGAGCTTGTGGGGTGTTTGTCATAGTAAAAATCAGGCTTTGTAGATTCTATTGATGGTAGTGACAAGGTGGTTGTAGAAGAATTTTTCACAACTACAATCGCTTCCAGGTATTTTTTATTCATGGTTTCTTGGATTTACCTTTATAAGGGTTCCAAGTGCCGAGTCTGCTTAATGCTCAACATCTTGGGGGATACCAATGCAGGGATTAACATCATGCATAGAGATTTGTGCAAGGTGTTATTTGAATCTATTTATGTCATCACATCACTCATAAAGGGAAATTTACTCTTGAGCTTCCGTTTTCGCTGAATATTTTCTCAATAATCCCATGGAAATCCTTTCTCCCTTAGTGGTTTCAAGGTTTTGTCGTAGTTTTTAGCTGTTGTTAGAGTTTTTGGCAGCAAAGTTGTGTAGATGATAGGGTTTTCCACTGCTTGGTATTTCTAAAGAGTGTTTTTCTCTAGTTTAGAGCTATTATGGATACTAACAATCTTCAAATGAATTCAAAAACATTAATAGAGAAAACCAAAATAAAGACCCTAAACAAAACTCCAAAAACAGCGAGGTATATACCAACATAACAATGAAAATGAAAATTTATTTAATAGAATTGAGGTATATACAATCATAGAAATGTTATGAATATTGAACCACTGATCTGACCAGGTGACCCCAAAAACTCGAAATAGACAGGAACTGGTAACAAATCAGACACTAAACTAGTCAACCAAAAAATACATAAAATTTGATAAATAAATATATATCTTCATGTACATCCATGTAAGTACAAATCATTACATACCAAATATGCATAATTCTCATGTATTTGATGGTGAATATAGAAAATTAGCACAAGTGAAATATACTTTTGAACCAAAATACATCATGACTGATGCTCTAAATAGTTTGCAGAGTTCAAAAATAATCCTACTATTGTCTAAAATAAAATCAATCAATATAATATTCTGAAATTAGATACTCTACATTATTTGTATGGGTATGCTTGGCACCTTAACTCGATGACCTCCAAACCAACACCAATACCCATAACCTGTTGTTGTTCAGGATAAATCACCCTTGTACCCAAGGGTATTGGGTTACCAACTTACTACTAACCTTGCAAACAATCATATTTACTAGAGAATGGAAAGGTAATAGGAATAAAGTCTTGACTTACCTGATTATTGATGGTTGATCCAAGCTTGATCTTCTCTCGCTCCTCTTCTCTCCAAAGTTTCCAGGGATGCACCTCTTTCACCCAGGTTCTGCGACAAGGACTCCTCTACAACCAAAGGATTCTGAGTTCTACTGCTCCAAGATTTCTGAAGATATACCACCAGCATAACATTGCTCTCCAAAATTGATTTTTTATTACCCACCCTAAGGCCTCTATTTATACTTTGGGAAATAGAGTGGTTTCGAAGGATGAGGTGGTTGAAAAAATTGGGATAGTTAAGGATTAGGGCCCAACTAATCTCATCTAATCACGTTTTATATTTTTTAAGGTCAAACTAAGGTGTACGCGACAATTAATATAGGCAAACTGCGTATGACATGCAAGTTGCTCGAAGGAAACCTACGTACGCTGGTGTATGCGGGTTGCAAGGAAAATACTCGCGTATAGTACGTGAGTTGTAATGCAGATAGTCACGTACGCAACTCAACACTTAGAAAAAATATGTAGCAAGCTGGTTTGAGGATAAATGCATCCTAGGTCATACCCATCTATAGTATTTTGGAAAACTTCAATCCTAATTTGTCCTTTTGTGTACCAACATAAATAATGTCGGCACTCGGATGGAGAAGTGCCATTTGAGTTGATAACAGATTCCCTCTAATGTGTGAGGTCAGAGGGAAGCGATGACCAAAATACATTACAATCATTATCTTGGAGAACTCAAAGGTCCAATGGAGCAGAGGAAGTACCTCAAACAAATACATAGTAATGTCATATACAAAGTCATATCTGAGGATGACATGTTCAATATACTGGAATGATAGATCCTTTACAATATTTGAGTACATCATATGATATGGGTTCAATACCACGTATATTAAAAAGGTGGATCAAAGACACAATATACAATAATGATGAGTCTTCAAATATCTGGAACTATGTAAGTGAACACAATATAGTCTTGCGCAACTTAGGTTATGAACCTAAGGTCTTCATCAAAAATCCAAAAGAACTAGTACAATCCAGGCCATGTGAAGAGATATGTTAAAGTCGAACATGGATAGGATTCAACAGATTGTCAATCAAATAGGTGATAACTGACAACTGAAGCAAAGGAATTCATCAATAATGAAAGTGAATCCTAAGGTACTATCGCCAAAAACTCTAGGTCTTCGTCATCAGGAAGTGCTGATGAGAAACCATACTGTGATGAGGAAGGAAATATATCCTCCAACGAATCACAAGAGTGACTAGGAACTGGATAAAAAAAGGGAGACACAAGTAATATTAGATAGGACAATGATGGGATCAGGATATAGATTAGATGCAGGGATAAATCCTTGAACAGTGAGCACGACAAAGAGATGACCCAAGGAAACTTTTAACTTTACAGATAATACAACTAGACTTATCTATCATGTAGGAGACATGATCAAATTCCCCAGGTATAACGGACAAGTGGCGGAGTAAGAAACTTGAAGTGATAGCTGAACTGAAAGTGAACACTAAGACATGAGTACTGTAAAGTATAGAGAGTGCCATGTTCAAGGATGACATGATGCCACCGACTGAGAATCAAAATAAAACCTATTCCTTATCTTTCCTGTTAAATTTTAGCAATTCCAGGAAAGTCAACTCAAGTCTCTCTTCATTTTTTACAAGCTTGAAGAGAAGAGGGAATAATGCTTGATAATGATACTGATTCATGGATTTTATGAGGTCAGACTAGCACATGCTCACTTGGTTTTTTCATGTTTAGAGAGTACGAAAACTCCGAAGAAGACTCCAGGGGGGGTCCTTTTTCATCCAATTTAGTCTCCTGAGGACGAAAAAGTATAAAACATACCACAGAAGAACTCTCTTAACTTCCGTAGAAGAAAAGGTGAACCTTTTTCATACTTAGTCAAGGAGGTCCGAAAAAGGTTAAATTACCATCTACCCAGTGCTCCTTTGAGAGCAGCATATAGCTTGAGTTTTACGAGTGTGAAGGAAAGTAAGATCGCTCGGAAAGATCCATTTGAGTACGAGAAATGGGGCTTACAACAGTAAACTCGATGTTTTGTTCTTGTTGTTTAACGAGCATGACAAAAACATAAAGTAAACTCAGAATCTTTTTCATGTTTAGGTCCAGAGCACAAAAAAGAGAAAACTAAGCTCATACATGGTGTTCCTTTTCCGTAAATTTAGTGCCTCGGGTCCGAAAAAGTGATAAACCTATGCCTGAGAGTACTCTTCTCAATTACATAGAAAAGAGAGTGATCCTTTCTCATATTATTCCACATGGTCCAAGAAAGAGATAACCTACCACCAATGTGGATGCCCATTCACATATTCTTAATGAGCCTGAATGGACAAGTCTACTTGGCATTCAAGTCTATCTTAAGGAGTTAGACCTCGGTCTAAAGAAACTCCATAAGGACAGGAAGTCTTTAAAAGGGTAGCTTGTAGAAAGGGACCAAAATGAGGCTCAATTTGGTGTGAAAAATAACTAAGACTCCCCTGAACCTATGACAAATGCAGCATGAGTACCAAAAGAAATTAAATGTGATCTAATCTAGGGTACTCATGTGAGGAAAACCCTATCCGCGAAAGAACAATGGTATAGACAAGGTACTAATGGTTAAAATACCATAGATCGTGGTCAAACTAGTGTTTCTAGGGCTAAGACAGATTAGGTATAAATGCAAAAATGCATATGAATGACCAAAATCATATCTTATATGAGTGAAAAACAAATTCAAGTGACCTTAGACCTGTTATATTGAAGAAAAAAGACATGGTATTATTTTGATTTTTTATAAAAATAAGAACTATAGGATAAAACCCACTTTTAAAATAATATTTCTATAAATAGTTCAAAATAGAAATCAAAACTCACCATTTGACATTTTTACCCAATATAGACAAATTTTACCTCTGCCTTCAATTGCTCATTGTGGACAACTCAGTGGACAATTCTCAAAACCGCAAGTGCTAGGTAAAACTACTCTCCATGCTCTTTCATTTGATCCAAGAAAATTTTAATTTTTGGCAAAAATTTGATGTTTTAAACCATTCTCAAAGCAGCCACGTTGTGTACGCGGGTATTGTATATCAACAGTCACGTACACGCATTTTATAGGTGGGTTGCTCGAAAGAAAGTCGTGTACAATACGCAACTTGTCCGAAGGACAGTCGCGTACACTGCGCGAGGTATGAAAAGACTATGTAGGGCCAAAATCAAAGATTTTTCTATGAATTTAATGTTTGATCCTTGGATTATTATCAGATTGAAACATGGTATTGGAGTGGAGGGAGAGAGAGCATGAAGACATGGACGAAGATGCTCTTTGAAGTGCCCCCACAGTAAATGCTTTGCGACAAAGTGGGTTGCTTAAATTCTTTTGTACCTCACCTATGCAATCTAATGTCCACCTACTAGAGTTTATGATAAACTACTGGGATCATGATATTTGTATGTTTGACCTACAAGGTGAGTTTCTAGAGATTACCTTGGAACACATATAATTTATCTCCGTTTTGTCATGACAAGGATCTTCAGTTAACTTGGAAGGTACCGGTAGAGGCGGTGACCTTATATGTGTGCAGAACTACATTGATGCATACTGTGTGCCCAGTACTCAAAAGAGGGGTAGTTGCATCCCCAGTGTTCATATTCATAGCTTGTCATTATAGGTGGTTGCAAGTACTATAGTGAGGGTTGCAGGGTCATCATCACTTCACCTTCCAATTCAAAACCAAATGAGACTTGCAGTGGAATGTCTACAGAGAGCCCTATATGACTGGTGTTCAGGAGTGATCTCAATAATGAGGAAACAACTCTCTGATTGTAAAAGAGGCCGACGAAAAAAATTTGGTTATTCTAGCATATTGGTGGCCTTTTTCTTTGAGAGGGTGCCCAGTTTGAGTCCTGCAGTACCACTACCAGTTTGTTCTCCTTGTCAGCCTAGACTGAGTAGGTGGGGGGGAATGTTCCTCTGCCAGGGAGGTAGTGGATCGATTCAACATGTATACAATGATGAATTCTACTTATGGTGGGAGCGAAAAATACTAGCACTAGAGCAGTTTCCATATGTTGGGATAGATTTCCGAGGTCACACCGACCTTGTCCTCCCTCCTTGAGGAGCATGGGGTGCATCAGGTATTTTTTTTTCTAGTTTTTTAAATTTTTATGAATTTTAGTCATAAAGATATATACTCATGTATAAGAGTTTTTAATCCTATAAAATGTTAAAATGCAGATATTGGACCAGTCCACCCTACTGGGCATCCACATATGTATGTGTGTCCTGTGGCGGGAGAAGACCATGGCTTGATTAGGGTTCTTAGGGGGAAGCTAGCGAGGCTTACCTAAAGAGTACCTACTTTGCGTATTGAGCATATCCCTGTCGTTATGCAGAAGCTAGTGGTTGGTATACCACCTGTCTGGATACATCTTATGAGGCGCGTAGCTAGATCAGTGCTTGTGTACATTGACATTGTTGAGGATGGTGTAGCTGAGGAAGCTAAAGAAGCCTGAGAGCAAGGTGATCAGGATGATCAGGGGGACTAGGGTGGTCAATCTTAGACCTAGGAGCATTTTATGGACTTCGATCCTTTTTTTGTATATTTTTTGTATACTATACAGTTATGACTGGATCTAAGGATCAGAACCTCGACCTATCTATATGGACAAATATTCACACACACACACACACACACACACACACACACACACACATATATATATATATATATATTCTCAGTTTTATTTACATGTGTTTTGTAATGTATCTGTTGTATATTTTTATGAAAAATGTGTTAAGTGCCAGCCGAAGATATAATTATCATATGCATCAGTTAATGAATTTTCATTTCTCAGAATATGATTGAATGTAATACAATCAAAATTTCTTTCCAATAACCAGCTTTGCATAAAATGACGTACTAAAATAAGGTTCCGCACCTGATAAGCTCGATTGAGCTGGGAAACCACCAGTTGAGATTCAAGTTTGACTTCCAGCTAGGTGATGCCATGTGATAAACCATCCCATAAAATCTCAATGATGGCCCTATATTCGGCCACATTATTAGTAGCAGGACCTAGGCAAGCACCTCCATAGGCAACTAGCTATCCTGAGGGTGAGTAAATGACCCATGCAGCTGAAGCCAGGTTACAAGTGTGGCGACTAGCACCATCTGCAAAACCTATGAACCACTCAGAAGACATCTGTAACAACCAACAGATGGTATAAGAACACAAACCCACGAACTATTATACATAAAGTTACAATAAAAATACAGGAAAAATCGCTAGGCCTAAGCATAGTACTTTTTCAAGTAGAGCCCATTTCTAGGTTTGGACAGCTTATTCCCCTCGAAATCAGTTAATTCATATGAACCTTTTTTCAAAAAATTTGACACAACATAAGGTCCTAACCACATAGACCTGAATTTCCTTGCTCCCAGGGGTTCTTTGTATTGATCCCAGAGCAAGACCAGCTCCCCTTCAGAAAAAATATGAGGTTTTACCGATTTATCGTATTGATTTTTGACCCTATTTTTATGAGCCTCATTTGTTGTCAGCACATCTCTACACTACTCATCTAGATGTTATAATTGTAATAACCGTTCTTCCAGCTCAGTTATATCAGGTAACACATGAATAACAATATTTAAGGATGGGATTTCACATTCAACCGAGGTTACCGCTTCCACTCTGTGAATGAGTTGGAAAGGAGAGAACCCTATAGCAGTTTTCACATTGGTCCGATAAGCCCAAAGTGAAGGATATAGCATGATGTGCCAATTGGAATGGGCTAAATTAACAGTGCACTTGAGAATAGTCTTCAAGATTTTATTTATAGCTTTGACTTGACCTTTCGCTTGAGGGTAGAAAGAAGATGAATGTTCTTGTGTAAACCCTAGCATAGTGGTCAATTCAGTCATCATACTATTTTGGAAGTGAATTCCATGGTCAGTGATATTATCTTTAGGGATGCTGAACCATGCGATAATTTGGTTGAAAATGAAAAAAGCTGTAGCTTACCCGTCATCTTTATAGGTGGGCATTGCTTATGCCCACATCGTGAAATAATCTACAACGACAATGATATGTTTGTGCCCCCTAGCTGAGGCTGGGTTGCATGTCACGTAATCTATCCCCCACTTCGTGAAAGGGCCCACTAATATAACGGGAAACAACGGAGTAGGATGCGACTGCATCTTTCTGGTGTAATGCTGAAAAAGGATGATAGCACTTCACATCTTCCACACAATATTTAAAGATTGTGGGCCAGAAATAACCAACATGTAAGATATTTTGGGCCATTGCTAACCCAGATAAATGACCCCCACATGCTCCACTATGGGCATCATTTAGGACAGTCTCTGCTTCTTCGTGGGTGATACATCGATGCAAAACAAAATCTACCCCCTGCAATATAAAGTATCTCCAATAATGAGGTATTTTTTTGCATGTACGCGTAATTTGCGTCGTTCTTCCCGTGAGAAGGCTGTAGGGTACTTCAAAGTATGGAGATAGACAAGTATATCTCTGTACCAAGGGTCAGAGGTGGAAATCAAAAAGATCTGCTCATCTGGGAATGAGTGTTCTTCAATGGCTACTTCTTCTTCAACCAAAAATTCTACAATGAGCTCAGAAAATAATAAGGATTTTTTGGATTTGGTGGATTGGAAATCTAAGTCAAACTCTTGAAGGGTGACAATCCATTTGTTGAATTTACCTCCAACAATCCATCGGGACAAAACATATTGGAAGGGATTAATATCCGCCACTTCTATCGTGGTCCTCAATAAGATGTAGTGGTGTAACCTCTAAACAGCATACACAACTGCCAAGGCCAACTTCGTGACGTGGGACGTGGGAATACCTAAGTTCAGGGCTAGCTAAAGCATGGCTGAGATAGTAGACAACATGCTCTTGGAGCTTATTGTCCTCCTAGACTAGTAGTACCTCTATGGTCGACTCAGATGCGGCCAGATAAAATATAAAATTATGAGAGTAATCTGGCAGGCGCAATAACAGTGCTGACAACAAATATTTCATTAATGCCTCGAATGCAATTTGTGCGATTTCATCCCATACAAATGGGGTGTCATTCTTCAAGATGCGCATGAAACCTTTAGAGATATTGGCATAATTTACGATAAAACGTCGAAGGAATTTGGACTTCTCTTGCAGGCTTTGAAGCTGCCTGATGGAATGAAGAGGAGGCAGATTTACTATGGCCTCAACTTTCAAAGAATCCACCTAAATACCTTTGTTGGAAACAATGAATCTGAGCAATCTCCATGAATCGACACAGAAAATGCACTTGTGGGGATTCAATAAAATCTTGTAATATCTGCATCATTCAAAGATTAAATGCAAGTGATTTGGGTGATCGATCCTATTATGAGAATGTACTGGCAGATCATTAAGGTGGGGTTCGACAATGGCTTTAATGTCATGAAAGGAAAAATTCATTTCCCTCTGAAAGGTAGCCCCTGCAATTTTCAATCCAAAGGGAATTTTCATGTATGCAAATGTACCCCAAGGACAGATGAAAGTTGTTTTATGTTGGTCTTTTGGTTTAATTTGGATTTGATTATACTCTGAGAAACCATCCATAAATGAAAAGACTTCACTCCCCGCACAGGCATCAATGATTTAATCTATGAATTGTGTGGGGTAGTTATCCTTAGGATAGGCTTTGTTTGGATCGTGAAAGTCAGTACAAACACGTATGGTCCCTTGTTTTTTGTTGAAAGGAACAGGGTTGGATACCCATTCTATCAAAGCTATCGGGTAAAGGGTAAATGAAACCGGCTTTCAGCAGTTTTTCAACTTTAGCCTTAATAGCTACCGCTTTACACGGATTGAAAGGTCTCAACTTTTATCGAACGGGTCTAGCATCAAGGTATGTTCGGATTTCATGCTCGACTATTGATGGATCTATGCCTGGCATATCCTCATATGACCAAGCAAACATGTCACGAAATTCCTTAAACAAGTCCGTATAGATCGCAATCTCCTCCAGAGAGCAGTTTGCACCGATGTGTACATTTTACACAATGTTTCGGTTTGCAGAGATGTTGATAAGAATAGTAGAAGAAATGTTTGTCATATTCCCCTCAACAAATATTCCTTCCCTTGGTAAGGGATTGATAGGTGTATCAACATCACCTGCCAGTCTCATATGGAACTCCTGGTTCTCAATCCTGCTTAACTGTGGAAGAAAATAGGATCAATGGTGAAGATCTTCATAGATATTAGCTCGTCTACACATAGATTCTAGAATGGCTTCATCAGAAAGTAAAAGCATATCTAATCAGTCTCTAGAATGCAAAGAGTTCTCCACCCAAGTAGACAGATAGGATTCTTTCGGTTCCTCTGAGACTGTGAGAGGGACCGGAATGGGATCAACAACAGTATGAAAGATAGATTGATAAGGTACTTCCGCTACTGATAAGGGCATTTCAGGTTCATGGTGGGAAGGAAGAAACCAAGGATCTATTCTATCAACAACCATAGCAATAGACTTCCCTACACTAGTAGAACCTAGATAATTAATCGGAGCTAGAAAATCAAATGTGCCCATCAATGATGCATACATTCCATCCCCTAAGCTCTCTGAAGCAGGTTTAACCTGATCAACCAAATGGCATGGTGGACTCATTAGTTTCCATGCGGCCCTTTCAAGTAAAACTGATTTGGTCTATAGTAACCAACTTCCCTTTGTGTGGAAACACTAGTATCTGAAGTACGACCGATGCAATAGTGGACATGGCATAAGTCCAAGTTCTCCCCAAGAGCAAGTTATAATCCAAAGGTGCATCAATCACCTCTACCTCAACAAATACTTCCTTCCATGCCAACTTTATTTCAAAATTTGGTAGGATACCATGTGGATGAAATGAGCTTCCGTCGAAAGCAGTAAGTAGGGTGTTTGATGGGACTAGCTCTGGAGATCCAAGAACTTCCAGTTGCAACAAGGACATGACACATGTGGAAGCACCCTCATCGACAACAACCCTTCCAATGGTTTTTTCATCATGGATGACATATATCGATAAGGCCACATGATAAGGTAGGAAAATTTTGACATCAGACAAATTAAACTTCGCCATGAGGCTCGATAAATCCATGATGCCTAAGGTTGCTAAGAGTGCATATCGATGGGCGAGACAAATCTGTAACACCTCTAAAGCTGACATCACACAACGGGTCTGGGATAAATCTTCAACTACAGAGTAGTTGGCTCCAGCCCTAGAACTGGGATTGTGCAAGGTTTTCTTGAAGACACCTTTCGGTATCTTGGGCGTAGGTTCGACAGGTTTTTCAATTGCGAGAGGGTTAGAGGTTTCACCTGTAGACTTACCCTTCTCCAAAACCTCTATCTCATAGTTCTTGTTCCTAATCTGGATTAAAGTTTGGGATCAAACCATGTTGATATAATTAGGGTTAGGAGCATTTGGGGTGCCCTGTACTACATTTTAAGCTGAAAAGGATCCTTTAGGACAACCAGTTGTTGGCCTTTTAGCAGCTTCTGAGCTTAGTCAATAAAGTGAAATTTATGGGTCAGGTGATCCTCCTGGAACACTTACAAGGCAATTTCACCTTCTTCTTTTCTTTTTTGCACCCATCAACATTATTTGTGAGTTTTTTCTTGTTTTGGTTTCCCTCACCTTTCTTTCCTTTCTTCTTTTTCCCACTGGGGTGTTGATTTCCCTTTTGAGAGGATTGTGCAAAAACATTTGCATTCTAGGGTGAGGGGGCAGCCTTTGCTGCCTCCACTGTAGAATGTTTGACAGAAAAATCATGGATTTATTTAGACAAAGACTCTACAGTGGGATATTTCACATAACCAACCACACCATCGGCATGGGGTCCAGGCTTAGGTTTCTCTACATTATGTGTTGGCCTCGGTGCATCAGGGATGATCTCATATAAAATCCCAGACTGAGAATATATAAAATCTAGTTGTTGGTCCCTGAGGATAGCCTCTTCCTCCTTGGTCACTCCCGAAGTAGATACATCCTTAGATATATATGGAAATAGGGATTTAAGGAACCATTCTAGCAAAAATTTGGAGGAATAGCGACTTTGATAAGGCTCTTCCATCTTCTCCACTCTTGGATGTGATCCAAAATATGAGTGGTCTTGTCCTACCGAAAGGTAGACAACAAGTCTGTCCCAAAATCATATCGGACATGAAGTTGGAAGTGACTAAGGAATACATTAGCCAAGTCCCAAAAACTATCAAACGCAGCAAGTGGCAGTTCAATGTACCATTTTTTTGCAGTACTGGTCAGATTTCTTTGGAACAATCTCAACCGAGTTGTATTGTTGTTATGTGAGTTGGAAGAGCACCACAAGTGGAAAGTGGTGACATGATCTCCTGGATCATCACCAACTTTTCCTTCGAATTTTGGGATATCCGAGGGCAGCTTGGTAGGAACGGGTGGCCAGGAGGAGTTATGTCTCACCGGGTCATTCATTAGTTTTGACAAGTCTGGCAAGTTTAAAGTTTCCAGGAAAGGGAGATTAGGTCTAGCTAGAGCATTAAAAGTACCAGCTTGGGGATTAGAGGGACTTGCCCCCATGTTCCCGGATGTGAAGGCCGGGTTTCCCCCTATTGCCAATTGCGAAGTGGTCGGGCCTCTTTGGAAAGGATTCCACCCATAAGCCAGTGGACTGTTTATGTGCGGTGCAGTATATGAGGTTTGAGATGCCCCAGTCGAAACTAGGGTTTGGAACATAGGAGCAGGTATCCCTCCGCTAAAAATCAAGAAAGAAGAGCTCATGAAGGGAGATGAAAATAGAGTTTGAAAACCTTGATCATAAGGATTGGTGTTTCCAAACTACACCCCTACATATGTAGGTGTTGGACCTACATATGGAGTGGATGGGGGAATGTGCCCCCCATTCCAAGGAAAACCCTAGACAAATGGCGAGGATCCTATAGGACCACTCTAAGTAGTGTGTGTGAAGGAAGTAGGAATACAAGGTACACTAGGAATCCCAGTGACCACTCCACCAGAAGTACTTGCTAAATTTGTGGAAGTCGGTGGTTGAACCACCCAGCTAGCTAGAGTTAAAGGTGTAGTAGGTATACTTGTTCTAGGGGCACCAACCGGGGGAGGTGGTACCCCTTCAGCCAGAGCAGCTGAGGTGGATGTAGAATAAATTTCTCCTGTAGTAGACATTAGTCTGCCCAGAGGGACACCAATCACAGGTGAATTGAAGGGATGAACCTGGACAATCATAGGATCGTTTAAGTTAGTTAGAGCTGAATTAAAGTTCCTTGAAAACTTGTCATCCTGCAATTCTTCTATCTCAACTGTAGTTAAATAAAACTGGTTTGCCCTAAGTTTTGGTTGACCCAAAACTTCACTAACTCCTATCGGTTCGAAAGAACTGTCCGTGTCTAATTTCCACCTTTGATGGGGGGGTGGAGGTTCCAATGTAATAAGCAGACGAAGGTTTTTCAACCTTCATGATGTTCTGATAGATTGGCCATCCATGATTGTAAATTTGACTCTTCACACCCTAAGGTTAGCTAAACACATACAAACCACAGAGCAATCACTACAAAGTTTCATAAAGTCTCAACAATCACAAGGGGTATAAGATATGCTTTCCCAAAGAAAGATGAGAGATAGTTTCTTGGAATCCTTGAAGAGGTTCTTAGGCATAAGCAAAGGAATCACCCACCGCCCTCCTAAACTTTCAACAAGGGTTACCTTCCAAGCTTGTCCAAGGTCAACCAGAAATAGCCTTCCGTTTTACCTGTGTATAAACCCTAGATGTCAAAGAGACTAAAGGATACCTTAACTATATCAATAGTATGGGGGGACAGTCATAATCCTGTTTCATACGCATGGGCAGGGTAGCAAAGCCCGAAACTCTATCTAGGATAGAATCCCAAGATGCGCAAAAACCTTGGTCTATGTTTTGATAAGGAATCGGAGGGTTATCTCCTCAGTCCAAGCCTCCACGTGGCCTTGTGCTTAACTCTCGTTTGAGAGGAGATTCCCAAATACTACCGACATAGAGAAGGATTTACCTATTGATTGGCCAACTACGTTTGAATTTAAAAACTTGTGGGGAGTTTACACTTCCTATCCCACAAGTCTAGCTTAAGCTAGTAGATGTATGCCCCTATAAAACAAAGCTTACTAATAAATTTTAAATTATAGCATTGATTTTAAGGGTTTTTCTTAGTCAGAGGGTAAGTGGCATGAATGATTATGATATTATAGACTCGATAAGAAAAGTAAAAAGGTGTATAAAATGAATTCCAAAACAAATTACAACTACTTAAAACAAGCTTCTTTTCTTTTTGTAAATATGAGCTAATGAAATTACAACTAACTATGGGAAGACTAAGACTTACTTTTGTAATGTTTGAAATTTTATTCGAAAATACTGAAAATAAAACTACAATATGCAATTAAAATGAAATGTTTCAAATGTTTTTCTTCACTTTTCAAATTCTTCAAAAATTACCATGCACCTAAATGCAAAACTTCTTGAGTATGTTTGAATAATCAGACCATAAAGCAAGCAATATGAAGTATAGTGGACTTGCAAGAACCAAATTCAACCACTTAAGGAGGAGACTTGGAAAACACTTAACTTGGGAAGAATCAATGAAAAAAAATCCACTGAAAACACTAAAGGACAAGTGACAAACTGACACTACTCGAAAGAAGTACAGAATACAAGGTATCTAAAATCCTGATCACTGACTCAGATACACAGCACTGAACCTATCACCCAAATAGGAGAACCTACCTCAAATTGCTAAGTGAAAGAAGACTCAAACAATAAAACTCAAAAGCTTAATGAAAAGCACAAAGCATGGTGTACAGTACTTTTAGACTTATAGGAAGATGCCAGCAATAGAAGACCTTCAAGTAGAGCAAAATCCAAACAAGACAGGGACAAGAAACCCTACCTAAAATTTTGTGCTGCTACAAGACGTACACGACTGTCTTATAGAGAAACCCATGTAGTGTACATGACTGTATTATAGAGAAAAACACATATATAAGTTGTTGTACGCGACTGTATAGCACAGCAACCCGCGTACACAACAACAAATTTTAAAAAAAAAAAAAGGTCTCTAGACACACTACTGCGAATCAAAGGAAATATAGACAACCACACACAGAATTAGAGCAAATAATGGGCGAGTATCTATAGGACTAACCCACAACGGGCTGGACTCCCCAGCAGAGTCCCCAGTTCTATTGTTCAGGATAAAGCACCCTTGTAACCTAGGGTCTCGGGTTACCAACTTACTACTAACCTTGCAAACAATCAGCTTTACCAGAGAATGGAAATGGAATAGGAAGAAAGTCTTGACTTACTCGATTACCAACTGTTGATCCAAGCTTGATCTTCTCCCGCTCCTCTTCTCTCCAAAGATTCCAAGGATGCACCCCTTTCACCTAGCTTCTGAGACAAGGAATCCTCTACAACCAAAGGATTCTAAGTTCTGTTGCTCCAAGATTTCCGAAGATATACCACTAGCATAACGTTTCTCACCAAAATTGATTCCTTAGTACCCACCCCAAGGCCTCTATTTATACTTTGGGAAATAGAGTGGTTTCGAAGGCTGAGGTGGTTGAAACAGTTTGGATAGTTAAGGATTAGGGCCCAACTAATCTCATCTAATCACGTTTTATATTTTTTAAGGTCAAACTAAGGTGTACGTGACTATTAATATAGGCAACCCCCGTATGACACGTGAGTTGCTTGAAGGAAACCTGCGTGAGCTAGTGTACGTGGGTTGCAAGGCAAATAATCATGTACAGTACGCGAGTTACAATGCAGATAGTCGCGTATGCAACTCAACACTTAGAAAAAATATGTAGCAAGTTGGTTTGAGGGTAAATGCATCCCAGGTCATACCCATCTATAGTATTTTGGAAAACTTCAATCCTAATTTGTCCTTTTGTGTACCAACATAAAGAATGTCGGCACTCGAATGGAGAAGTGCCATTTGGGTTGATAACACCTATGATGGTGGGAGTAGCTGCAAGTAATGCAGGATAAGTCCATTCATGACAGTAAGAGGGCATCATTAAATATATCAAAGTTAAGTTTTGGGATAGTGTAGGATTTTAGATTTTATGTTTTTAGTTTTTTTCTTTTTTTGGGTGGGAGGCACACTGGTACAAAGCCTGTCAAACCAGTTTGTTTTGATAGGTTTTGTCTTCAACCAATCACTTTTTACCAGCCTAGATGTCCCTAGGGAATCCCTTTTTCTACCCAGGGACAACCTCAGGGTAAATACGGACGTTCTTGGGGTTGTCTCTAGCCAAAAGGTGTGGTATTCTACCCTCCCATAACTACCCTAGTACATAGGAACTTGAGGGTCCTAGGTGCAGGGAAGGGTTCCTGTAATACATAGTTTTTAGTATTTCCTAAAACTTGAATGCAGTTTGTGGAACTGATTGTTACAGAAACCCAAACAATTTTATGTTTCAAGTGACATTGGTACATAATTATGCACTGTGCGGAGCAATAAATCTCAGTTGGAGTTGTTATCAATGCTAATCCAACATGTTAACAATGTCTTCTAACTTTGAAATGTTATTTCCAATACAGGATCTGTCAAATTGCTTACATTTTATTATAAATAATAATGGCATGTTGTTGAATACAATTTTCCTTGTGATACTTGCAGGGGTAATGGACAATAGGTGAATATATTGCAAAGGAATCATTTTGCATCCTCACTTGAAAAGAATGGTTATTGTGTCTCGAGTTCAAGATGATTTTTTCCTTTTGTAAAGGTATGTTGGGATTCGATTGTGTAAAAATTTCTATAATTTATTGATTGTTTTATGTTCATAATTTAAATAAAATATGATAAATTAGTTTCCTTTTTTATTCCACATTTATAACCTTGATAGAATATGATGTCTTAAATCATACATAATTCTACATATTATCTTTTACCTAGTCTCCAAGCTAGTGCTCCTAGCAACGTTTTCACAATAAATTGGTGTAGCTTACAGTTGGATAGATCTGGGTGATTCTTGTTGACTGGGAGACTAGATCAGTCTCTTGAGTTCTTGTTTGAGTTTAGTGTGATAGCCAATTAAACATGACATGCATATGATAGACTTATACCCTCAACAAGTTCATATGAATGCAATCACATTAAGGAACTTATAAATAGATCAGCTACCAAGTAAATTATTTATTTACTAAACAAAATAATCTTCTACAAGCTGATATATTTTACTAGAATTTGACCTGTAAAGATATGCAACATGTAGACTTGGTTCAACCAAACAGGATGGAAATTTGCAATATATCAAGGCTGCCTCAAATTTCTATAATTTATTGATTGTTTTATGTTCATAATTTAAATAAAATATGATAAATCAGTTTCCTTTTTTATTCCACATTTATAACCTTGATATAACATGATGTCTGAAATCATACATAATTCTACATATTAGATTTTACCCAGTATCCAAGCTTGTTCTCCTAGCAACGTTTTCACAATAAATTTTTGTAGCTTACAGCTAGGCAGATCTGGGTGATTCTTGTTAACTGGGAGACTAGATCAGTCTCTTGAGTTCTTGTTTGAGTTTAGCGTGATAGAAAATTAAACATGACATGTATATGATAGACTTATACCCTCAACAAGTTCATATGAATGCAATCAAATTAAGGAACTTATAAATAGATCAGCTACCAAGTAAATTCTTTATTTAATCAACAAAATAATCTTCTACAAGCTGATATATTTTAATAGAATATGACCTGTACAGATATGCAACATGTAGACTTGGTTCAACCAAACAGGATGGAAATGTGCAATATATCAAGGCTGCCTCAAATGTATTTATAATAATGTTGAAGATGACTGTAAATTTCAGCAGACTATGTTCTGTGGATTACAGTATGTAGAAACAGTGAACAACTCTCCAAAATTGAACAACAGGAACCATAACAAATGGGAGATTAATAAATAATAGAGTGATTGTCTCTCCTTTGAATGATATGACTTCTTCTTGAATGATATCTACCTCCGTGTGGCCTTATCAATTGTGGAAACTAGTATGATGTTTTTCCCTGTTGACGTCTTACTAATTTTTAGATTATAAATAATGCACATAATATAAATCCTTTGTTGGTGTTCATTGTTAAAATATTCATTAGATCATATATGATGCACATAGTAGGCATCTTCTTTTAGTAACAATTCATGAATGCTTCTCTTACCGTCCCATTGTTGAACAAAAAATCCCTGTGATTAGTGTCTCTTTTGAAAAATAAAATTTCCCCGTGGGCAATGTTGTTTTTTCTACAATATTAAAATATAGAAATTTCCTTCTAAACAGTAATCTAATTGCGAGTTTGGATTTTCTAGAGTGTTTTAATAGGTTTTCCTGCAAGAACTATTGGGTTGGCATCAGAAGCTGCTCAAGATCTGGAAGTGAGTCTTGTTTTAGCGAGTCTTGTTTTAGTTCATAGTCTTTTTCATGTGTAAAAAACTTTGGAAAGTGGAAAGTGAATAGGAATACATGCGAAAGACATGAGATTACTAAAAGTAATTCTAGAAACATGATTTGTTCTGAAAGACATGTTATCACTAAAAGTAATTCTAGAAACATGAATTGTTCTTGTGTCAAACTGCGATGAATGAAGAGTAAAATACTGAGTCTAATTGCAATAAACATGGTGGTAAAATCAATTTTTATCATCTAAAATAGATCAGTTGTAGTGAAATCACTTGACGATGCTATTTCTAGAGTGGAAAGTGAAAATCCACTAATGTTACCATGGCATAGTTTTAATCAAACTAATTCTAGAAACATGATTTTGTAACTTGTTCTTTGTATCAAATTGTACTGATTGTAATATTATAGAAAAAAACCAAGACTCAATTTTGGGAGTATCATCTAGAGTTGATCACTTGTAGTGAGCTCAAGCACACCTTTTTATGAGTAGAAATTATTTTGTGAAACAACAGCTATTACTTAGGATGAAAGCTTTGAAAAGTCAATAGGTACACCATTCAAGAAGCATGGTTTTGATGAAGGTAATTCTAAAAACATGATTTTGAAAGTATAACTTTTTGGTGATAAACTCGAAAGTGTCAATTGAAATTGATGTAAGTAAATCTATATCATCTAATCACTTCTGATGAGCTCAAGCTCAAAATTTTGAAAGATCTGGTAATTAACTATGGTAGCATTTTTGTTGTGGATTTATTCATGTATTCATTTATATATGTATGTGTGTATATAATGACCATCTACCCATCTACTTATACATTATAATGTGGGTAACCTACTCATCCACAATAAATGGACGATTTTGTTATGGTAACTATTTGACATTGGCATTTCATATAGAGATAATGTGTAAGGATGGGTGGCCATGGGTAGCATACAAACGAGGATATACTTAAAACTGAATAAGGTGCCTCTCACCCTAAGGATTAATGCCAACTCCAAGTCACCTGAAACTGTGAAACAGTTTTGATATGGAAATGACACTTCAAAATATTCAGGTAGTGTGAAAATGACATATTTAAATAATTTAAAAAATAATTAATATAAAAAATAATTCAAACTCTTAAAAGGTGTGCTTTCATTTCCATATTTTAGATTTTTTGGGTTTGTTGCCTATTTAGGGCAGTTTTTATGCACAAACGGGACATTCATGGATTTCACTCTCTTTGGGGGCCTTCATATTTTTCCTTTGGAACAAAGGAAACATGCCATTTATGGTTTTTTGGATAGGAAGTGTCTCAGAAATATCGTGGAAATGTTTCCAGAAATAGGAATTCCCTGCAAACATTTCATGGGTGTTTCATACCTCTTGTGATTTCCAAAATATTTATGGGCAGGAAACAGGGGATATGCAAGAATTTCATGTGGCCTTTCCCTATTGTAACTTCTCATAAGAAAATTGTACCAAAATACCAATTACAATGTAATCCCAACTGGATTATGCAATTGTGTTTTTAATTTTTATTCAATATTGGGCATAAAAAGTGAAGAAGCTAAAAAATTCAAATTTCAGAAAGGAAATCAAGGTCAATGACACTTTACCTTCTTAGTCAAACTTTAAATGTACAAGTTTGAAGGTTTGAAGTGAATGGTTGTTTTTATTTTTGTGAGTAGTTGGATTTTTTTGGGAACAATGTGGTTGTTTAAATTTCCTTTTCACCAACTTGAAATATAGCTGATATATCATGGTAGCTGACATTGAATAGCTTATCCCATTAATATTACACTTACCTTTAATTCTTCTATATGCTTTGTTCTATTATTTTTCTTTCATGGAATATGGATATATATTTGAATGTGTATGAATATATCTCTATATATGCACACAAATACCTTCATGTACTTGCATATCATACTATAGTCACATGTGCACAATAGCATGTGCTCGTGGCTAATAATTGTTTTGCTAATATAAATCGTCTTTATTGGTGTTCATTGTTAAAATATTCATTATATCATATATGATGCACATAGTAGGAATCTTCATTTAGTAACCATTCATGAGTTTTTCTCCTACCATCCCATCGCTGAAAAAAATCGCATCATCAATGAATAACAACATTTATGTAGCAACACACACATACTCAATTGGATTCTACAATTATTTCTTAACCATGTCCCTTATTCTTTGTCCATATCAAGTTTCGGTTATTAGGTATGCATAAATACATTATGTTGTTCTCTAAGACCCTTTTGCGGAGCACTTTAATAGATTGTGTAATTGTTTAGGATATTTTGTTTCCTGAGCACAGTAGATTTTTGTGCTTATTAGTGTGTTTGGAAAAATAAATTCGATTTTAAGCATGTTTGTCTTTGGATCTTAGTCTTTTATTAGAATTACAAACGATGAAATCTATGTGTTAATATTGCTCCTACTCCCTATTCTTAAAGGGTGCTAGCTCAATGGAAGAGCATCTGCTTTACGAGCAAGAGGTTGGTGGTTCAATTCCTCCATGCACTAATGATATTGCAATGTATTTCTAAAGGTAAAAAATGTAGTAGTGAAAGATGGATACAATATTAGACACAACACTAAATGTAAAACATGATGTAAAAGTGGACATCACACCAAACACAAAAGTGGACGCAAAATTTACCTTATGTCATACGCAAATGTGAACACAAAAATGGATGTCACACTAAATGCAAAATTGTATGCAAAAAGAGACTCAACACTAGACACAATTAATGACTCAAAACTAGATGCAATACTGGGTCCAAAACTAGACACAATAGTAGATGCAAAAGTGGACTCCTAACTAGACGTAAAATTGGACATTAAATTGAGCACGAAATATGGTGTATTGATGGACATAAAACTAGGCATATCACCAAGTGCAAAACTAGAAGCAACACTTGGCACAAACAAAAATTTAAAACGAGACACAATATTGGATGCAAGATGGGACAAAACATTGGATGTAAAACTAGACGTGATATTGAATGCAAGATGGGATGCAACATTGGACACACAACTAGATGTGGTATTATATAGAAACATGGGCACAAAACTAGGCACAACACTGGGTGCAACATTGGGCTCAAACATAGATGCAAAAAAAGACATCAACCGGGTTGCAACACTAGGCGCAAAATACGAAGTAAAATGAGATGAAACATTACGCATAAACATGGATACAAAAAAGATGTAAAACAAGATACAAAATTAGATGCAAATGGGGATGCAACATTATTAGTAAAACTAGATGCAAAACTAGACGCAATATTGGGCCTAAAATTGGATGCAAACCTAGATGCAATGTTAGATGCACAATTGGACACATAATTTTATGCAAAACATGGTACAAAATTGGGTGCAAGACACGATGAAAAACTAGGAGGAAAATAAGACACAGCATTAGATGCAAAACCTTGTGTGAAATTGGGTGCAAATAAGGATGTAACAAAGGACGCAAAAAAATATGCAATAGAAGTTGCAAAATTGGGCACAAATAAAGGCGTAACAAAAGATGCAAAAAATTGGGCGCAAAAATGGACACAAAAATGGATGTTAAAAAGGACAGAAAAAAAAAAGATGCAATAGACGGTGTTTTATGAAAATGTAAAATAGCGCTAGGTTTAGCGCTGGATTGTTCACCACAATTGGGAAAAAATTACACTAAAATTCGACACTAAATCCAGTTTTTGTTGTAGTGGTTAATGCAGTAACATTGGCCATTTTGCAAATGCAACCTAAATACATAGAAATTTCTATAGAGGTTTGTTGTTATTAATGTCAATGTTGGATGCATATCATGTTGTGTGGCTGTAGAAGTGGAACTAATGATTGTGGATCCTATAAGGGGGGGTGTCTTAAGGAGAAGAAGGTGAATTTCTACCTTGGAGGGAAACAAAACATTTGGTAGGTGCGAATAATTGTGGATATTAGAAACAAAGGGACGTGAAAGATCATTTGAGAAGCTAAATATGAACAAACTTTTGTAGAAGAATAAATAAGGTATGCGTTGATGAGAAGGATAGTATTGAGGAAATACTCAAAAGAGGAATCTAGAGATAAAATCAAATAAGTGGATTAGTCAAAGAGAACTCCATGTCCTATGACATGGTAGCCAAGGGGGGGATGAGAGACCATTATGGAAATCATGAGAAGAGACCACACTTCTTATTGTATAAGAAAAAGATAATATGACAGCAGAGGAATGTAATGACTGTTTGACATAAACTAGAACCATTTGAGTGGCTTTGTGTATGAAGCATAAATTTGTAAACATTTGTCATGAATAAAGTATATCCCTTTCTGTGTATTTATATTTATTCGTTGAATTATCTCTAGTTATTTATTTACTTGTTGTTTAATTGACAATTTCCATGAGTGAAGGTGTGTGTGGGGATTTTTTTTATAGTAGAGGTTGTAAATCCCTTGTGGTCTACAACTATAATGAAAATTGTGACTCCTTGTTGATTGTGAACAGAAGACCTTCCATTGCGGACTCTTAGAGAATCCTTGTGTTGCATTAAGTGGTATCATAGAAGTAAGAACATACGGGTTAAGAGAAGAGCGTAGAAGGTATGTCTTGCATTTTTTTTAATATCTGGATGTGTGGAAATATGTGTATGGATTGAGTCTAGTGAAGTATAACATGTTGAGGATTCCATGTTGTGTGGTTTCTATCATGAGTGGTTGGCTGCACCATAGGAAATTTGTATGCTCCATGAAAAGGGTAGTGGAATGTATCTGTGAGGACATTGGATCAATTCAATATGTGCATTCCATGCATGGTTAAGGAGAACATGAGAGGTGCTTGTTGAAGTTAGATATAGATAACAGTAGTGGCACTAATGAGCTATAATAGGAAGTGCAGTGGAAAGTGAGGTTTCCATGAGTTGTATTGTTGTAGTTATATAAGTGGGTATACAACAATGAGCATGAAGATAATAATAGTGATTCAAATAAATAATGTAGATGAGGAATTATATTGATGCAAAATACATTATAATAAGAGAGGAATGTAATACTTGTCTAGTAATGACATAAATTAGAACCATTTGAGTGGATTTGTGTATTGAGCATAACTCTGTAAACATTTTTCATGAATAAAATTTACCCCATTTGTGTATTTAGGTTTCTGCATTGAATTATATCTGGTGATTTATTTAATTGGTTTTTAATTGACAAATTCCATGGGTGAAGTTGTGTATGTGGATCTATTTTATAGCATAAGATGCAAACCCCTTGTGGTTTTCAACTAGAATGAAAATTGTGTCTCCCTTTTGATTATGAAGAGAGATCCTTCCATTGCTGACTCTGAGAGAATCCATGTATTGCTTTAAAAGTGCATACACACTAGTAGTTGCATCAAGTGAGTAATAAGTTTAAATCGGTTTAGAATATCGTCCACCTTATATGATCTTCTTACAAGACTTGATGTTCACATATAACCGACCACGCATTGATAAATAATGGTTGACTTGGCTAGAGAGAGCCAACTAGGAAAACAATAGATTGATCACAGTGAAAAATGGAAAAACGTTGTAAGGAAGAAGCAAGAAGAGTCCATCACATATTAAAGAAGAAGGTGTTCCCTGGAAAATTGTAGAAAATTCCACTAAAGAAAATATACTAGAGAATTCATTCTTTAAGTGTCTACTAGCAAAATGCTTTAAATCATAGTAGCATATTTTGAGTATGAATATGGATATAGATATGAATGTGATTTGATACAGAAAAAATAAGTAACGAAAAAATCCAATACAAATAAAATATCGAAGTGGACTTCTTATAGGAACAACCTCAATATTCTACATTTTCAACCTTTTCTGAATATATTTTATGTCATGTTTTGTTTAGAGTCTAGTTGTAAATTAGTAAAGAATATTAGAATCACATATATTAGCTATGGAAATTGCATAATCAAGGTGCCATCCTTCTTGAATTAACATTTCTTACAAACCTTTACCTAATTAGTGTGAAATTTCAAGACAATATTTCTAGTGAAATCAAGAACTCCTAAGACATGTGCAATACACATGGAATCCTTTAAAATGTAAAAAGGATTTCTCAATAACCTAAGTCTATATGAAGGAATTCTTTTCAAGAAATATTATTAATAAGATAGAAAATTTCTCATAATTCCTCAAAAACCTTTGTGGTAGCCCGTAATTCCAAGGAAATCCAATAATATTCTCAAAGTATTAGGGTGTGGCCAATCCTATGTAGCCATAATATTCCTAGGATTAATTATCACCCCATCCGGACTAGTAATATGAACCAAGTAATTTACCTCTAAAGTAAAAAACCAAATGCATATTTAGAATGTTTTATGAACAATGTGTTGTCTCTAAGAAGTTGTAAGGTTTTATGCACATGCTCTACATAGGCTCCTAGGTTTTCTATAAACCAAGAGATCATCAGAACAATACCAATAGAAAATTATGTAAGAATTGTAAAATAATCTTGTTCATGAGGCTCTAAAAGGTGGATGAATCATTGCTAAGCACAAAGGGCATTTCTATGAACTCATAATGGAATTCATGGGTGAAAAAGGTTGTTTTAGGAATATATACCTTCTTCATATTTATTTATTGGTATCCCAAGTGAAGGTTCAATTTAATGAATAATTTAGAACAATGAAGCTCATCAAAGAAATCATCAAAAATTGGGATGGGAAATTTATCTTTGATGTTCAACTTATTGAGAGCACATAAATCAAGACATACATGCCAATTTCCCTCTTTTGTAATACCATGACCACATGTGATGAGTAAGGCCTAGTATTAATTCTTGCACATGATCTAGGAACTAGGAATAAAAATCATCAAAGAATAATTAACAAATACTCATGAATTGGAAACAATCGGAACCAGAAATGGTTTCCTCTCTATATATTTAATAAACAATAAAGGGTTACAATTCCAATTCTTAGCAATGGCTTAACTCCATGAAGAATTCAAATACCTAAGGATACAATTCGAATTCAGTGAATGAGTCTAGCTTAACTGACTCTCAACCATTCAATCTCACTCAGTTAACCACTTGACCAAAACCCTAATTGACTCACCAAACCCTAACTGAAGTCGAAGTGCAATAAATGACTGAATCTCAACTAAAGGAGATCAAACACATGTCATAGCAATCCAATCATCAAGTGCTAGTGCTCCATGACTCCAATGAACCCCGACGAGGTTAACTGAAGCTGAAATGACCATCAGAAGTTGGTGGAGGCACCTTGTTGACTGCACTTCATTAAATAATAATAAATAATCATTAAATAATATATTTAATGAATGGAGGCACCTTAACTGACTATAATTGACTAGTTGAACCACCAGTTAGCAATTAGGTGCATTAATGTCACACAGATCACTCCCAGAGTGCTCCAGTTAGCCTCCTTGACTATAGGAGAAGGCTAAGTTAGCCTCCTTGACTGTAGGTAGGCGTGGGTGTGACTGGGATGATGGAAATTAATGCTCCACTGATGTCAATTAAACTTAGGATAGTGGTTTAACTAGGCTAGTTTGACCGAAAGAGTGTGTATGATGGTAAATGTCTCCAACACCCCCCCTTAAGCTATACTCAAGAAGAGTTAGAAAACATATATGCATAAAAATGCTAGGGCCCTGGAAACTAAGGCCATAGGTCACCCTGTACAATACTGAAACTGAAAAACAATGCTCAAAACAAACTAAGTGAGGAAAAGAGGGAAAACCCAGTCGGAAAACCCCCCCCTCAAGCTGAACACTAAAAGTAGTCTGGATCACCCTGATGAAATCACCCCCAATAGTGAACAGAGGTAAGTGAACTTCTTTTCTGAAAATCTCTTGGTGAAGATGTCTGCAATCTGCTCATCAGTCGAGCAGTATTGCAGAATGATGGTCCTGTCATGCACTAGCTCCCTGATGTAGTGCATGTGAATCTCTACATGTTTGGTCCTCTGCCTAGTAACTGGATCCGTGGATATCTTAATAGCACTCTGGTTGTCACAAAAGAGGACAGTGGACAAAGTACTACCAAGATCAAACTCTGAAAGAATTCCTTGCAACCAAACTGCTTGGATGCAAGCATTCATCGCTCCTCGATACTCGGCCTCTGCTAAAGATAGTGCTATGGCAGCCTGATTTTTGCTTGACCAGCAAATAGGGCCACCACCAAACATGAATACATATCTAGAAGTTGACTTCCAATCAATAGAATCACCCACCAAATCGGAATCTGTGTATCCAACCAGCTCTAGCTCGGAGTCTGCAACATAGTGAATGTTGTAGGTCCTGGTTCCTTGAATGTACTCGAGGATACTCTTGGCTGCCATCCAATGAATATCATGAGGCTCCTGCATGTATATTGATACAGCATTCATGGCATAACAAATATCAGGCCTAGAATGTGTCAAGTACAACAAGCTACCAATCAGCTGTCGATAGATAGTGCAGTCCATGGGAGGTGTGCTTTTTCCTTCTTCAAGGCTGATCCCTGAAAGGAAAGGGAATGGTGCAGGTCTACATTCAGCCATGTTAAAATTTACTAATAGGTCTGAAATTTATTTTGACTGAGTGACCATAATCCCATCAGAATTTTGCTCGATATCGAGCCCCAAAAATTGTTTTAGAAGCCCCAAATCACTCATTTCAAAGGCATTGTGGAGAGCAGTTTTGATGGCTGAAATGGAGGCAATTGTGCTACCTGTGATCAGTAATTAATCAACATATAAAAAAATGATAATTATATGACCATCATGCTGCTGTAAATACACATTTGGATCTTATCTACATCTCTTAAAGTTTTGCGAGAGAAGGAAGGCATCCATCTTGGAATACCACTCTCTTGGGGCCTGTTTTAACCTGTATAGTGACTTCTTTAGCTTGCAAAACAAATATGGATCAGTGATGTAGCCCTCAGGATGCTTCATGTATATCTCCTCATGAATATCTCCATGCAGAAAGGCTGACTTAACATCCATGTGATGCACCTCCCAGTGCTTGGATGCGGAAATAGCCAAAACAAGGAGGATGGAGTCCATTTTTGCAACCGGTGCAAAGGTCTCATGGTAGTCCACTCCTTGGACCTGAGAGAAACATTTTTCTACCAGCCTTGCCTTATATTTGTAGGTGCTTCCATCAGCAGCAACATTTTTTCTGAAACACCCACTTGCATTGAACCAATTTCCTTCCCGGAGGAAGAGGAACTAGCTCCCAAGTAGTGTTTTTCGGAAGAGAATTCATCTCTTCATCCATGGCAACTTGCCATCTCGGATCATTTCGAGCATGGTAGTAGGATTTTGGATCTGAAATAATCATCAAATAGAAATTTTATGACATCAAATTATCAGAACAAGAGAGCGCAATACCTGCTCTTTGCAAATCAAACCGGGTTCTCCTTGGATCTTCCGGATTTCCAATGTTGTCTCCTGCGGAGGAGAGTGTCTTTTGGGCCCATGTAGGAAGATGATTTTGAACTTCAGGTTCTGATTCAGTATCTGATGATTTCTACACACTGATATCAGAAATCAGAGTATCCAAATCAGGGTCATCACCCCCAATTTCATCATACAAATATTCAGTGGAATAGGAAGGAATTTCAGCAGTTTTCTCCTCCACTAGTTCCACCTCCTGAAGAGGCTCATCGAACTTGACACTTCTCTCGATGATGATATATTTGGTCTTGATATACAACAGCTTGAATCCTTTATATTCATTAGGATATCCAATAAACACACATTCTATGCTCTGCGGTTGCAAAGCCCTTCTTTTATCAAGCGGAATTCGGTCCCATGCAGTGGACCCAAACACCCGTAGGTTCGACACATCTAGCTTGTGTCCAAATTATGCTTCGAAAGGAGTATTTCCTTTCACTGATGAATGTGGCACCATGTTTTGAATGTATGTTGCAGCATGAATGGATTCAGCCCACAAATTTGCAGCAATCTTCTTTGACTCCAACATACAGGTGGTCATCTCTTTGAGAGACCGGTTCTTCCTTCCCGCTACTTCGTTCTGCTGGGGAGTGTAGGGAATTGAATGTTGGACCTGAATACCACTTTGGGAGAAAATGTACAGCAACTAATTATTGACATACTCCCCTCCATTTTCAGATCTCAAGATCTTGATCTTAAGCCCAGAGGCATTTTCGATCAAGGCCTTCAATTCAGAAAAACATTTCACATACTTATGATTTCTTTTTGAGAAAGAAAACCCATGTATACCTTGAAAAATAATCAATAAATGTAAGGAGGTACCTTGATCCATTCATGGATGTGATAGGAATTGGACCACTGATATCAGAATGTATCAGCCCCAATATGCTTGTAGCTCGGTTTGCCTTCCCCCGATCGAACTTGTGCTCAGGGTGTTTTCCAATCACACAGCCCTTGCAGACTCCCGTGGTTGCCTTAATGACCGGGAGGCCTTCAACCATGGATTTTTTCTGTAATTGCTGAAAATATTTGAAATTAAGATGGCCAAACCTCTCATGCCACATCCTACTAACCTCATTTCCATGATTTAGCAGAGCGGTGGGCTTTGCATCCGCAACAAAGTGAGAGAACTCATAGGCTTTTGCATGATGATTTGCATGGCCTTTTGCAATGAGTTTCCCGAATGCAATTTCTGTTATCTCAACATCATTTGGTCTGAAAGAGACTCTCTTAGGCATTCCTGTATGTGTCATTTGATAGACACTAAGGATATTTGCTGCTAGAGACGGTGCATACAAAACTTTAGAAAAAAAACCATTTTCTAGATCTACAGTACCTTGTCCTTCGGAAATGATAGTGGAGTCATCTCCCAAGTGGATGGGGATGGATTTGCTGGTCTCCAAGGATGAAAAGGAGTATTTTTCAGCCATCATGTGATTCAAAGATCCACTTTCAATCAGTAGTGATTTGGACTTCGAAGTGCTTGCCATGAGGCCATGACCTTTCTCATGCTGTGGTTCCCGATCTTGGTGATCTCTCCTCCGAAAGCTCTCCAGAAGATTGATGTGATTCCTCTCAAGGAGAGAGGTTTCTTCATCAATCTTTTTCTTCATGCAGGCATGTTCAGGGTGAAAACCCTTCCCGCAGTAAGAACACCTGACTTTTTCTTTCCCATTGTGCCCTTTTCCTTTGTTCTTCCTTGAACCAAAAGATTCATCATGTTGCTGATTTTCAAGTCTAGGCTTTGGAGCATCAAATTTAGTTTTCTGATTTTTCTGCTGCTTTCCTTTACCCTTCACATATTTGGGTCCTGAGACATGGAGGGCTTGATCACGGGAATATCAGATGATCCCCATCTGGACAAGCTTGTCATGTTCACTAGTTAGGGACTCAATGAAGGCATTGAGTGTAGGCATCTTCCATCCGGGGGTTGTGAGCTTCCCCGCACAGAATGTAGAAACAAAAACTAAATAATCAGCCCTGAGTTTGGAGAGGATGGCTAGGATGAGCTGGTCATCTTCCTTCTCCACTTTGCATTGCTTCAAGAGAAAAACAGTACGCTTGAACTTTGTAAAGAAATCATTCAGAGTCTCGAAATTGGAAGGTTGGAGAGACATGAGTTCATTTTTGAGTTGATAAACTCTCAAGTCATCATGCTTTTTGTATAGAGATTCCAATTTGTCCCATATTTCTTTCGGTGTCTTCAGATCCGTAAGATGGAAGAGAAGGTCATCGGAAATAGAGAGGCATAAGAAACCGAAGGCTTCATCCTTCTTGTTCAAGAATCTTGATTTTTCTATGGCGGATCCAGGCTCAACTTCAGTGTCCATAGCGACTCTATGGATTCCTTTGCATTTCAACTGAGTTTCCATTTTATCTTTCCATGTGTGGAAATTGTATGGAGTCAACAGAGGTACTGAGGAGGCCATCTGTATTTGCTTGTAGCGAATGCTTTACCTGTAGAAACTTGAAAATCAAAACAAAAAAGGAAAAATAAGGTTGGATAGCCTGCACATTCTAGGCTTTCATCACACCCAGCATAGTCAGTCAAGCAAGCTTGATCAACAAGTTCTTTACTTGGGGTATTAAGTGGTAAGCCTTGGCTTTTGGTGCAGTGCTGGAATTTTGAGCTATTGCTCACTTCTCAAGGAGAAATCTATCAAAAATATTGTTCTTGAGAGATTGTTCTTCGTCCCGCCGTAAGCTCTGATACCATATTAATTCTTGCACATGATCTAGGAAATAGGAATCAAAATCATCAAAGAATAATTAACAAATACTCATGAATTGGAAACAATCGGAACCAGAAATGGTTTCCTCTCTGTATATTTAATAAACAATAAAGGGTTACAATTCCAATGCTGAGCAATGGCTTAACTCCATGAATAATTCGAATACCTAAGGATACAATTCGAATTCAGTGAGTGAGTCTAGCTTAATTGACTCTCAACCATTCAATCTCACTCAGTTAACCACTTGACCAAAACCCTAATTGACTCACCAAACCCTAACTGAAGTCGAAGTGCAATAAATGACTGAATCTCAACTGAAGGAGATCAAACACATGTCATAGCAATCCAATCATCAAGTGCTAGTGCTCCATGACTCCAATGAACCCCAATGAGGTTAACTGAAGTTGAACTGACCATCAGAAGTTGGTGGAGGCGCCTTGTTGACTCCAGTTCATTAAATAATAATAAATAATCATTAAATAATATATTTAATGAATGGAGGTGCCTTAACTGACTGTAACTGACTGGTTGAACCACCAGTTAGCAATTAGGTGCATTAATGTCACACAGATCACTCCTAGAGTGCTCCAGTTAGCCTCCTTGACTGTAGGAGAAGGCTAAGTTACCCTCCTTGACTGTAGGTAGGCGTGTGTGTGACTGGGATGATGGCAATTAATGCTCCACTGATGTCAATTAAACTTAGGATAGTGGTTTAACTAGGCCAATTTGACCGAAAGAGTGTGTATGATGGTAAATGTATCCAACACCTAGTACTTGGACTAATGATCCTTAACTTGAATAGCTCATCGACCATCTTTTAAATTTCTTCTTCTAAAATAAAATGTCGAAGAGGATGCACATTGAGTGGTTGATTATCTTGAATTGATGGGATACTATGGTCACTTTCACCTCATGAAGGGACTAATCCCATGGGAATATCAAATGCTTGTTGATATTTAGGCATGACTAACTATTAATAAGGGTGAATTTATTGTAGGGGATTATTAGTGACAAGGGGTGTCAGGTTCCTTAAATAGGAGCCAACAAATTTCTAGTGTAGTATAGTTGCATTGGCATTTTCAATCCTCTTAAAGGGAAGAAGGTCCCACCCAAAGAAAAACCAAGCCTAAAGATGGATGAGGTAAAATGATAAAGGGTAGATGCAACTTCATGCATAATGATTACTTACTAATTAAATGTTTTTTGTAAATAAAGAAAGATTAGTGATTATTGTGCATCATTCAACAACATAAGTATCATTATAATTGGAATATTAAAGCATATTCATTAATGTAAACACTATATGCAACAAATTTAGAAGGGGATCCCAAAACATCCTCATTCCATTAACATTTCTCAACTAGAACCAATATATGTTTCCTTACAACATAAGGGATTAGTAACATCTAGTCAAGAACTAGGAAGCATGATACATTAGCTATCCATCTATCAACCGTCTATATGTTTCTCTAATCCCTTACCTTAACCATTGATGGGGTTTTATATAAAAATAGTGACAAATATGGTTAAATCAATATGGTTACAATCCAGCTAATCCACTCTAGTGCATTAATATATTCATGTATTTTGCCGCATCCTCTTGAAAAAATACCCATTCATTGATTTCCCCATCCATCTTCCTCAATCTTACTTTCCAAAACTGAAGGGGACAATAGGGGTTATCCATGACTGGGATGGTAGGGAGTTAGGTTATAACACTTGAGTTGTCTTGGTTAGAGAAAACAACCCTCTTCCTAAATACATAGAGCTTGAGTTGATGACTTTAGTGGGCCTAACCTCATCCAAATTGAACACCTGAATCAACCATGAGTTCATTTCCAAGACTTTGTGGTGCATTCCGTGATTTGGGGGAATATTCCATAATGAGAGGGAATTCTCCTTTATTTTAGGTGTGATTCAATCAGTTGTTAGTTAAGGACTAGATGCACTCCACTAGTCTGGGTCCTAACTAACCCTAATTTACCCTCTACTATTATTAGGCCTCCAATTCATCCATAAGTACCCTAGTTGAGGTATTTTATGGATTAGTAGGATTTTATTTAGTTAGAACTAGTGTTTAGTGAGTCACGATGTTATTTAAACTCAATATAAGTGAGTGTATATGGATAACTAAGGGTCTCTATCTCTAGTTAAGCTTGACTAGCCTCCAAAGCACTACATGCAAAATTTGAATAGCCTCTTGACATCATTCTAATTTCCTTTCTGTATATTTTGTTCACCTCCATTCATTACAGTTAATAAAATATCATTCCTTATTATTATATGTTCTATCCTTCTTATGTGATGATTAATGTGAATACATGTTATACACCTGAATGGAACCTCTCCGTCCGAGTGCTGATATCCCTCATGTCGGCACACAAAAGGACACTTATGGATTGAGGTTGCCCATATTCACTATACCTTGGCTTATGATGAAGTACATTCCCTATATACCCAGCTGATTACTTTGCCATTTTGCCATGTTGAGTTGTATTCGCGACTCCCTATATTGACAAATCGCACATCATTCGCGAGTCTCCTATACAGCAAGTCGCGAATTCTTTTATTCGTGGGTTGCTCTTCTATATAGTCACGAATCATTCACGGGTTTCTCTACTATAGACCCGCGAATGGTTTCCTCAACATTAAAACATAAAACCACACGCTAATGGAAGATTAGTTTACTCATTTAACTTAATCTTCTTAACTGCCACAACCTCCCTAACCTTCGAGAACTGCCTCATTTCATCCATATAAATAGAGGCCTTAGGGAGGGTGTTGGATAATCATACTTGGAGAGCAAAGTTATGCTGGTGGATTGTCTACAGAAATATTTGGAGCAGAGAAACTCAGAGTCCTTTGGTGACAGAGGAGTCCTTGTTCAGACATTGGGTTGTAACCTAAACTCTTTCTATTATTGTTAATAAAGATATTACTTCTTCCATATGTGTTTCATATCTTGTGGATTGGTAAATGTTTACATTTCAATATGATATATGATTTGCCTAACCTGCATCTATATATATGAATCATCTTGTTTCTGGAAGAGTGTTTATTAACAGGTGAAGGAGGAACTATCCTGGAGACTTTGGAAGTGGATCAGAGAGGGAGAAGATAGCAAGGATCAACCTTCGTTTAATACAAGTAAGTCCTTCTACTTTCCTATTTCCTATTCTGTGCTTTTAGAGTCAAATTGTCTGCAAGTAGTGAGTATGTTGGTACCCCCCCAGACCTAGGTTATTAGGTGAATTATCCTGTACAACAGAACTGGCGACTCCGCTGGGGAAGCCTAGTCTGCTTTAGGTCTTTTTCTGTTTTACTGACTAGTGTTTACTTGAAGTCTGCTTGTGATTTTTATCCTGCTTCTTAATTACTTCAGCATTTGAAAGTCTTGGGTTATTTTTCTCTGTTTTTGAGAAATTTTTGTACCCATTCGCGGGTTGCCCGTTTGGACAGTCGTGAATTTTGAGTTGCATTCGCGGGTTGTTCCACTGAACAGTCGCGAATCATTCGCGACTTGCACTGCTATACAGTCGCGAGTACTCCTGGAAACTGGGATTTTTGTGTGAAAGTTTGCTTGTTCTTTTTCCTATTACAAGTCCTGTTTTCTGAGAAGATTTTCTTTAAGAGTGCTGTAGAGTTGTTGAATGTCTCAGGTGATCACATCTTAGTGATTTTGAAAGCCCTTGAGTCCCTTTTTACTTGTTTTATTTACTGTTTGCATCTTGAAGTTTTCTGGCCTATTTGGGTTGTTGGTGAGAGTGCCTGAGTCTAGATCAGTGATCAGGGTCTTAGACTCTGTCTTTCCAGTCTGCTTTCTGTCAGTTATTGGTTTGCACTTGCCTATTTAAAATTCTCCATTGATTTTGTGTTAATGTTTGCACCCAAGCTTGGGTCCTAACCTGCTTTTCTTGCTGGTCTTTTGGTCCTGTTTTCCTGTTTACTTCAGTTTGTAGTTTTTATACAGTCTATAAGTATCAAGTTTACTCAAGAAGTGCATTGTAGATGCATAGTACTTTTTTTGAGCATTTTTTAAGGTGAAAAACAAAACATAGTTAATCTTTTGCATTGTAATTTTTGCATAAAGTAGTGTTTGTTTCAGTTTAAAAAATATTATCTCGGAAAAATACAAAAACATAGGCTAGTTTCTTTTATTAAGTGCTGTTAATTCATCAATACATATCTGAAAAAATGAAAAGAAGTTTATTTTATAGTGTTAGTTTGCTTTAAATGCACTTT
>LPNX010973093.1:1129-69421 GCA_001517045.1 Pseudotsuga menziesii
TTCTATTTATGTTCATGGGGCATTTTGCCCGGCTATGTTGGTCGTGTTGGTCACGTCCTCTTCGTCGGTTGAGGGACGGGGACGTGACATTTGAAAATTAGGGTTTCTTTGACAAACCCTAGATCAGCCAATTCCGAAACCAGGACGAACACCTCAAATCGGTAAGATCTAATCTTTTGCTATTTACATTTGAGGTTCTCATTTGTAAATGACTAGTCACACCAGCTTGATGACAAGCTTGGTGAAAATAACAAATTCCAAGCATGGAAGTATTGGATCTCATTAGTTCTTGAAGAAAATGAATTAGCACACCTACATAAGTGGAGAGGTTCCAGTTCCAGAGGGAGATAAGGCTAAATGCCTTATACGAGAAGAACTTGGTTAAGGCCAAGAAGAACATTGCTGATTCAACCACGAATCACCTTATACCACAAGTGTCTTCCCTAAAAACGTCGAAATAGATGTTTGATTCCTTAACCAAGCTATTTGAAGGGAAGAGCATAAATCATAAGATGACTTTGAGAAACCAGTTGAATAATGCGAAGATCCAGAATGCTGAGACCATACAGTCATACTTTACAAGGGTCTCTCAAATCAAAGAACAACTTGAAGCAGTGGATGAAGAAGTAGAGAATGCAGACATTGTGATAACCACCTTGAATGGCCTCTCGGGATCATGGGATTCATTCATTCGAGGAATGTGTGCCAGAAGGAAGTGATTACTTTCAGAAGACTCTAGGAAGAGTGCACACAAAAAGAAGCTCGACTCATAATAAGAAAAAAGAAGATGGGAGCCACTGAAGATCAAGCTCTCACCATCCAAAGAAGATCCCTCAAACGATGAGGAATACGAAGGACTCAACTCTTGAAGAACCTATTATCCATATTAGCATTTGGATAAGAAAAGATGTTGTTATGAATGAAGAAGATGATGAAGCTGAAGGCTCAAGAAGGAGTCTACCCATGAAACAAATAAAGATAATTATTCAATTGTCATTTCATGATATTATTTTGTTATGCATTTGTTTATATTCAGTTGATGTATTATGCATGATAGAATGTTTGCATTAATGACAGCATACTACTAATATGCATGTGATGGGTAAGTAGCTCATGGTGCTATACAACTCTCCACTGCTACTTATCTAGAATGGAACCCCTTTGTTGACATATTGGATTAGTGCACAATCTCAATGTTGTCCTGGTAGAGATGGAAGGCATCTAGAAAGTTTCCGTGAGATATAGATGAATGTTGTATTGGCTAAAATAGTTGCATGATCATATATTTATGCATAAGAATTTGCCACTATGAATATGCATTATGAAAATTTTCTAATCATACAACTGGTGCATTTGACTTGTAGGAAAGATCGCATACAATCACCTACAAGCAAAGAAGAATGAGGCTTGTTTCGAAGAACAAGTGATGACAGTTCAAGAAAGAATACAAGATGAAGAATAATATGACGATACTTTCAAAGAAAGAAAGAGGTCTTAGACACAGTGCAGTTATGTGACACTGTTGAGTGACATCATTGATGCAGAGCCTTCCAGCTATGAAGAAGTAGCCAAGAAGAAAGGGAAGGAGAGTACTGGTTCAAGAAGAATGATGTCTAGGATGCAGTTTCGAGACCTGAAGGGAAGTCCGTAATGTCTTCCATATGGATCTACAAGATACAGCATGTAGTAGATGGAAACATCATGGGATACAAGACAAGATTCGTAGCACGAGGCTTCTCATGGAAAGAAGGCATAAACTACGAAGAGACATTTGCAGCCATTGGAAGTTAAGACACATGATAGGCAGACTCATGTGTGCAAATTAAAGAAGGCCTTGTATGAGCTCAAAAGACACCCATGGGATAACACATACATGAGGAGCTTGAACATCACCTAGAGTGATGAAGATCTTAACCTTTGCTTCAAGGTTGAAGATGAAATCCTATAAAGGATGACAAGCTCACAGATGGGTGTGAGAAGAAATTTTGAAAAGGTTTAAGATAGAGTATATTGGTATCCAGTGACCCTAGATGGATACATAGAATAATAGTAGCAGAGGAAGCTACTTGTCACTCTGGTATAGAATGTTTCAGTGCATAGAGTACGAAAGACAGAGGGAGTATGATGCTCCGCTTTAGAGGGAGCAACTGTAGAAGATCCCGAGGTTCGACATGGTACGACAGGATAGATAGCTTACTGATGACTCTAGGGTTTACTAAGAGTAAAGCAGATTCTAGTATTTTCTTCAAGGTTGAAGGTAGAAGACCAGTGATGCTCTTATTACATGTCGATGACTTGTTCCTGATAGAAAAGAGGAACTCATTAAAGTTGCAAGAAGGAGACTTGCTACCGAGTTTGAAATGAAGGACTTTTGATATGTTGCACTACTTTCTAGGCATGGAGGTGTGGCAGAATGCAAATGGAATCTCCTTGGGACAAGGGAAGTATGCAGTGGATATCCTGAAGAGTTCAGGATGATGGACTGCAAGGCCATGACCACACCTATGGCATCGAACCTGAAGCTATTGAGTGTTGCTTCATCAGAGTCGGTTGATGCCATGATGTAGCATCAGATGATTTGTTCCTTGATGTACCTGACGAATACGAGATTAGATATTTTCTTTACTATGAACACATTGAGACATGTTCACCTGATGGCTACAAAGCATGCATTGAGGTACCTAAAGGGTACAGTTGATCATGGGCTCAAGTATGAAGTGAATCAGAAGATTAACATAGAGGGTGATGTGGATTTGGATTGGGCAGGTAGTGCCATTGATAGGAATAACACTTCTTGGTGTAGCAGGAAGCAGTCATGCGTGGCACTTAGTACAACCAAGGCAAAATATGTTGCCACTTGCTATTTGGGAGGTAGTATGTTTCTTTTGAAAACTACTGTTTGATTTGATTGATCTGACTTGCATTTTTGTATGATGCAGAGAGGAGCACTGAAGCTCCAGTTTGTGATCCAGATTGAGATCTCTCAAAAGAGGGAGTTCTAGTATAGCTGGTGAGACAGGTTGTCTGAGCCTAAATCCTGGCGAAGCTCGTAGGTTTCTCAAACATAAATGGTCCTATAGGTTGTCCTCAGATGTAATCGGTCCTGGGGAAGCTCGCAGGTTATCCTTAGACGTAAACATCCCTGATATGATTCTATGTTAGAAATGGCCAGAGTGAAGTTTGAGTACTTCAGGGAGAAGCTTGGTGTTCTCTAGATCGAGGTTCCCTCCAAAGGGAAGTGAAGATTCTGTGAGCCTTTCTAACATGGTGGCAGGCTGTGCCTCCCATGGTCAGATGTAAGTGCAGATCCCTTTCCTCGGATGATAGATGGTGTGTCATATCATAAGTGTTGAAGGCCATTATATGGGAGAATGGATGAACCTAGTTAGTTACCAAGAAATTGATTCAGTCTGGGACTGAAGCTCAGCTTAGTGCTGAGAAGCCATTCTATGGGAGAATGGAGGCACCTGGTCAGTTACCAGGAAATTGATTCAATCTGGGACTGAAGCTCAGCTTAGTGCTAAGAAGCCATTCTCTGGGAGAATGGAGGCACCTGGTCAGTTACCAGGAAATTGATTCAGTCTGGGACTGAAGCTTAGCTTAGTGGTGAGAAGCCATTCTTTGGGAGAATGGAGGCACCCAGTCAGTTACCAGGAAATTGATTCAGTCTGGGACTGAAGCTCAACTTAGTGGTGAGAAGCCATTCTTTGGGAGAATGGAGGCACCTGGTCAGTTACCAGGAAATTTGATTCAGTCCGGGACTGAAGCTCAGCTTAGTGCTGAGAGGCCATTCTCTAGGAGAATGGAGGCACCTAGTCAGTTACCAGGAATTTGTTTCAGTCTGGGACTGACTCTCAGCCTAGAGCTGAGAGCCATTCTTTGAGAATGAAAGATGTAAGTGTTGGGCGGGCCATTCTAACATGGTTCTTGGATGTGTTCCTCTCATGGTCATATATAAGTGTTGAAGACGATGAAGACCTACATGGAGGCTAGGCTTACAACCATCATGAAAAAGTGTTGGCTTTGTAGAAATTCATGTGATGAGTAGAATTGAGAGATAACACCATGTGTTCGAGATAGCGGAAGCAATGATGATGATGATGATCCAGACTTGATGATGATCCATACTCGATGATGATCCAATGATGATCCAGATCCAGTGATGATCCATACTTGATGAATATGACTTGACGATGAAGATGTCTTGATGATGATCCAGATGATACAGAGAAGAAAACTTGTGCTGATAAATTGTGTCGAGAAAATACCTTCCTAGTTAAGAGGGATTGTATTTGTAACTTCGGAATGTATTCACTTGTATATCTTATGTATTGTAGCCCGATGTTTATTCCAGGAAGTATCTATAATGTAATTGAGTCATGTCATACCCCAATGTTCCTATCGAGAGAATCAATAATGTAAACAAGTCATGTAAAGTCATTGAGGTAAACCCTCCATTGTAAGTCGGGCCAACAGTCCCCACAATTGAGTCAAGGTTAACCCTCCTTGTTGATCGGAGGACAAAGTCCCCATAGCTGTGGGGCACTAGGGTTATTAGACTCTCCTAGAGATGTCATCCCTAGTAAGTAATTGTGAAGTGAGGCTGACTTGTTGGAGTGGACATTAAGTGAACGAAAGAATATAAATAGAGAGTGAGCCTCTCTATTTATCACACACACACTCACTCACTGGGGCGCATGAGTGAGAGAGGAGAAGCTCTCTCAAGTGAGAGAGGGAGAACAACTGTTGGAGATCATCTTTTCTGTCTTTGGGTTTTACTCCTACCATTGGTGCTCATTCTATCTCTGAGGAAGTTGCGGGGTTTTCTCCTTTATGGTTTCCCTGAGGAAAATCTTTGTGTCTCTTGTCTCTTGTGATTATTGCTATGCATGTTGTTCTATCAGATAAGATCCTAAGATCATATTGCTTAAATGATAAAAATCTAACAGAGATTCCCATTTAAGTTTTCCATGGAAAAATGGTATTGAGATGCATTCTACTGGCTATGAAGATCCAATACTAACTACTAAAAATGCCCAAGCATGTGTGGTGATGACGTAAAAATACCCAACCACCTTAGCACAAGCTTTTGGCACTAAAGATAATAAATTGATCAACACCTCATACTAGTTTTCCTTAAATGTTTTGTGACCCCAAAAGGAAGAGAAATCAACACCTTTTAATCGTCATCGGATCATAGAAACTCATAAGACATAATTCTAATTTGATAGGAGATGTCAAATTAATAGAAATAGTTGGATGAGCTATTATAATGTTATTTTGAGTTGTTATGAGAACCTCATAAAATGCATTCAAGACATCTAATTGAACATGGAATCAACATGAAAGATAAAGTTGTTATGCCAAATGAGGCTTTACGTAGACTTTAATTCTTTGAAAATAAAGAAATTAAAGGGTGAATTCAAGATTTGTTGGATAGACGACACATATACCCCACCTCATTGCAGCCTTATGGCCCTAACATTGCATTAGTTCAAAATAAGGATGACATGTGGAGGATGTGTAGATTATTGACTTCAATAGTATCACCATTTAAACCAGTATGCATTGCAAAATGTTACTATCCTATTAAATTTAATCTATAGAAGTGAATCGTTCAGTAAGATTGACCTCAAGTTTGGTTAAAGCTATTAGATGCCTAAAGCTAGAGAATAAGTGCAAGCTGACAACCTTCAAGACGTGATCACAAGGACCATTTGAATGGATGGTGACGTCATTTGGCCATACTAATTCCCCTACAACCTTCACAAGGATGATAAATGAAGTGTTAAGATTGTCTTATTTCATTCATGATATTACATTTAGGCAACATACGTGTTTTACCCAAGAAAATCATTTACACCATTTAAAACAAGTGTTTCTAGTGTTGCACAGAGAGAAATTATTGGTCAACACAAATAAGTGTACGTTTAAGCAACAAGAACTTGTTTATATTAAATTATGTCAGAAGCAAAATGGATTAATCATTAAATTGAGGAAAATTTCAACCATTGTTGATTGGATACCATTGAACAATATCCATCACTTGTTAGATTTCCTGAGAATGTCGAATTACTTAAGAGAGTTTGTTATGCATATTTCCTAAGTAGCACACCCACTTAACAAGTTGAACCACAACTGTGTTTTAGTTGGGGAATCATGCAACAAGAGTGTTCAAAGAGATTAAGCATTGGGTAGTGGTTTCTATTTTCCTCACACGGGTTAGCATTAATCAAGCCTTCAATTTAAAAGTATATGCTTCTAACTAGACATACTTTTTATGTTTTATGGTAGACCCACCACATACCAGTTTTAGATATTTTTGGATGTTGTTTTGAATTATTGATTCAATGATCAAGAAATGTATGCATTGGTGATATTATTAGTTAGTAAGAGACAATCATGCACAATTACTTAAATCTCCCTAGTTCCTATAGACACACTAAACAAGTTTGATAATGCATGTTAGTTTATGTAAATCATTATTTATAATAATTTAACATTTGATTAATTACCATAATTTATAACAAATAAAATTGTAGACTATTGTAACATCTAATGCCTTGGTTTAAATTTTTCATGAAGACAAGTGAATTCATGATAGATGCTTTGTAAATTTGGCACTTGGCAAGATTGTTCTAGTGATAGTGATGTGGCGACACCTTGCTCTTGGTTTTCCTCCCCATCTCATGCTAGGTGAGTCCATATTTAACCAACCCAAACCAAGTTTAAAACTATAGTCACCGAATATTTAGATGTTCGGTATAATTTAAAAAATATTATCAAGGGTGATACCTTGTCGGGGCAAGTACAGTGAATATTTTTAGATAGCATTAACAATGAGTGATGCAATTTGTTCTTTTAGGCTTTCACAATGTGTTTGTTTGTTTTTGGTCATTTCCATATTCACCGTGTTAAGAAAAGAGATATCGACATTTTGGACATACGATACACATTTCATCATCAAGATTATAAATAGAGAGTTAAAAAGAATTGGATGAATAATATATTGCTAGGAAGAATGCCCAAAACCTTAAATTAATATAAAATAAAGGAATAAATATATACAACAAGAAAGGTTGGTTGAGACAAAGAACAAGGAGAACCTAAACCATATTAAAAAAACCTAAACATAAAAATATAATACATAAATTTAAAATTATTATTTTATTATTAAATTCATATAAAGTATATACAAATAATAAATAAACATTGACTAAAAGGAAAGAAGGAGATCTTGAAACTTGTCAAGAAGAAGATGATCAAGAGAGATCGAAATATTGCATAACCTTTGTGAGGTCCAAATATCGTTATACTGCTTGATATAGCTTGGGACCACAATCTAAAACTCATTTTTTTTCATGTGGTTCACATCCTTGAAAGTTAGAGTGATCGCTATATCCACAATAATAATTCTCAAGGGGGCTACCCGAAGGGGCCTCACCATGTCGGCTCCAAGTTTGGGAGCCTAACCCTAAAGGACCCAAGGAATTGAATCTCTGATTTTGACTACTTCGGTCTTGAACTCAAAAGCAACAATCAACTGAGCTACCCCTCGGGGTTGATATAAAACTCCTTGTTGATGTTTGAATACGTAAAAAATGGAAATTTCAAAATCCATTGTCCATCATTATCATATTTTGATATTGGATGCTATATTTATGAGTTTCTAAAGGCATTAGATTATTGTCACTCACACAAAATCATGCATCATGATGTTAAGCTACACAATGTCATGATAAACTGTGAACACATGAAACTTCATCTAATAAATTGGGGCCTTGTAGAATTATATCATCTTGGGAAGGAATATAATGTTTATGTTGCATCAAGATACTTTAAAGGTCAAAATCTCCTTGTTGATTTGCAAGACTATGATTACTCACTGTATATGTGGAGCCTTGGATGTATGTTTGCAGGGATGGTATTTCAAAAGGAGCCATTCTTCTATGCCCATGACCATTACAGTCAACTTGTTAATATTACAAAGACTCCTTGGCATAGATGAGTAAAATGATTATTTGAACAAATATCAAATAGAGCTCGATTCTTATTTTGAGGAACTTGCTAGAAGGCGTAACATAAATCCTTGGTCAAAATTCATTACATCTTGTTGTTCTCAAGGGAATTGATTTCCTAGATAACTTGTTGAGATATGATCACAAAGAAAAAGTCCAACTAGAAAAATAGCAATGGCCCACCCTTTTTTACCATGCAAGATATGCAAAGGAAAGTAAGACTTATGCTCAGTATGATTGATCTTACAGAAGTTGAACTCCCATGTCATCATATGATTTCATAATTTGAAAACCATGCGAAAAGGGTTGTTTTGAGTGCAAAGCAAAGTGGTTTTTCCAAAAAAACTTTTGGACTCATAATTCATTTATATATGATGTGTGGAAAAGTGGTTTTGTACTTTGTGGGTCAACAAGGAAAAAATAAAATCTTTACATGTTAGTGATCCTCAATTGATAAAAATCATCAATATGGTGGACACATGTAAGGCTTGATTAAGACATAAGGCATCCAATACCTAGATTCCATGTAGGAATGCATTGGGAGCATTCTTTTGAGCTTGAATTTTGTAAGGCTACATTTGATTTGATGTGGGGTTGGTTGATCCATATTTGTTTTTTCCTATAGAATAACTGAAAACTGTTGGGGATAAAGTTCAAATATGGAGGCTTTCAATGACCCAACCATGGTTGATCATATGAGTCCTCTACATTCATCTTTAGTGAAAAGGGGCCTTGATAGTAGATCAAATCACTCGTCAGTAGTCACTTAGTCCATAAACCAATTTATTGTGTTTATGCCTGAAACATTATTATTATCAATGGATAAATATCTTCAGGGCCTATTTTATCTTGCTCATAATCATGTTGGTGAAGTGAGGAAATTGGTATGTATTTTGTTGGATCTACAACCCCACACAAGAAATTTTAACTTCAATGAATACATGTTGTAAGAAAATCAAGACAAGTTGCAAATGTTCCTTTCAAAGCATGTGAATTTTGTTCCACGTTTTGCAAAGCTCGTCTTCCCCCCATAGATATTGAGATAATTTCTCTCATGCTTGATTGTGGTGTTGTTGTTTAACATATTGAATCATTGGACAGGATTCTCGATGAATCACATAAACTGACATTGTCTTCGATGGAATTTATGTGAAAATTGCCACTTGCAGTATTTTGACCAAAATAGAGTGTATATCGATACCATTTAAGTAATGGGAACTAAGAGTTCAAATTATTCTTCCATTTAAGATTTGTTATAAAGTTTTTTATTCTATCTAGTCCAGGATGATATCTGATACAATTATTGGTAGTTGACAAACTTAATCATATTATTGAAGAGGTCATGAATCAAGTTGGTTTCCCTTTTATTGAGTTCATTATTCCATACAGGATTGGCATGGCCTGAGGCTATAGAAGAAACTAATGTATCAATATAGTACTTGGTATGGAAAATGGAAGCGAAAAAGATGTCCAAGTTCACTAGAAGCCATAATATAGTTTACTTCAATGGCTATTAAGATCTACTTTTAGTTGATTCCTTAATGAATATCCTCTTATGTTAGGAATTTGATATCTCTTGAACATAATCCTTGGTGGATAAGATATGCTTAAGAATCCTTTATATGAAATGAAAAACAAAGTACGAAATGTGTACAAGGAAATGCAATATGGTGTAAAGAAAATGAAGGTTAACCCTATAGAAGGTGCTTTCGATGTAATGAAGAGAGTAAAAAAAACTATGCATTTGAAGGACTTAGTAGGAATTGATGTTGTGAAAGAGGAAGTCAATGAAGTTGTACCCTTCTCGAAAAATCCTAAAAAATTCCAAGAGATAGGAGCCAAGGAACCTTAGGGTGTTCTTATTGCAATGATTCTGCAATAGGAAAAATTATATTGGCATATGCAATTGCCACATCAAGGCTTTAGACTTGGAAGGTGGAGCATAGGTGAGTATAGGTCCTGCCAAATTCCAAGAGCTATTCCAAACTAGAAGGAAGTTGGCACCTTTGATTATTTTTATGAATGATTTTGATTTTTTGTTGGTGTTTATGGGCAAAATTTGGACACCAAAATGCAAGATCATGAGGCTCTTACAGATAAACTTTTGGTTGAACTTGATGAGTTTGATGCTTGTAAAGTTATTCATGATGCTACCCTTTTGAAGGTAATAATAACAAGTTTTGAGTGATACAATATTCAAAGCATGTCTCACATAGCCTTCTTAAAAACACATTTATATTCCATAAGGATTATAAGGAGTTTTATCGGGTGGCTTTGTAGGGTTTCAGAGAGTAAAGAGCTTCATGATTTTATCCTAATTCCTTTAAATCATAAAAAAGTTAATCAATTATGGAAAGTAAAGATAGTTGGAATTTTTTTATAGATGCAGGGATTAGTGGAGAATTGGTGGCCAACTAATTCCCATATTTTATGGGATAGGTGTAACACCAATACTCTAAGGTGTCAAGCTATCCTAAAGCACTATGTCCTCCTTTTCTGTTTTTAGAAACTAGTTGCACAAAGATACACTAGAACCCACCATTCAAAGTATAAAAAGGGGCATTTTGTATTAGTGAAAGGGGGGTTGGAAATTTTAAGGGAGTCTAGAAGTTCACTAGGAGGCTATGGGCCTTTGTATTATTTGAATACCAAGAAACCAATAATTTGATTCATTGCTCATTGGTAGAAACTGTTCCTATCTTCTTCTTATGTTTATCTTCTTATTTTTCACAATATTTTATATTTGCTTACTTATGTATTTTGTAGAAGAATACTCCTATATATTTAAGGTTAACAAAATCTAGTATGTGGTACACATACCTTTTGTTAGTTATGATTTTGTATGAGGCTTTTATGCAATATACAAAGTATAGTGAAAGAATTTTGAGTTATTTTGACACTTTCGTGTACCTTTAGTTATATTTAGAAGTGTAGAAGAATTTATCTAGCAAAACATTTCATAGATGACTGTTGCAAAATGCAACTCGAAGGACAAAATCATTGCAACAAAGATAAGGTGCAATACTCGTTCACCTAAGATTATGAGAAGCATGCAACTTAGGATGTCCATTACGAGTATATGGAAGAAGAAATTATTAATTTTGTGAAGTTGGACCCTCAGGCATGAATGAAATCAAGCGTGAAAGAAGATTACTGAACAAAGAGAAGCAATACAGTAAACGTCGATCAATAATTCATGGCAAAGTAAACACATGAGACCAATAATTGGAAGAATAAAATTACATCCATTAATCAGTAAATAATATGTAATACTATGGTGTTACAAATAGGAGAATTTGAATCTACCAACCTGGATTGACTCCGGAGCTAACTCGGTGTGGGAAAAGCACCACTAGAGATTACTAATGTGAATCTGGATCACTGAATTAGTTCACAACCAGTTAACTATTGTAGGTAGGTGAGAAAATGCGCCTTACCTCCCTTAAATCATGCAAATAGGCGCTAGGATGATTGAGAGTGAACTTACTAATGGGAATCAGAGCATAACTGAACATAACTGAACACTGACTAGGGTCAACTATTGGAGACTGTTGGTGACACTAAGATTGGGTTCCTAAATTATAGGGATTGGTTCTTGGAGATCCTAAACTCATGTAGACATGCACAATGAGTGGTAGGTGTCCCCCAAATGAGTCCCCCATGCACTAGTGAAGTGGAAATGACCTCATAAGTTAGGAAAAGACAAATAGACTATGGTGGTCAAGGGAGGATTAATTAATAATCCTAACAGCCCCCCTTAATCCTAACTTGGACAACCTGAGCCCTGAAAACTAAGACCAAAGGTCACCTATACAATCTAAATGTAAAAACGTGACTTCTTAACAAACCAAGGAAATGGGGAAAACCTCATGGAACCCCCCCCACCCCGCCATCAAAATAAGTAAGAAAAACTAGGATCAAGCTTCCAGACTAAGAGAAAATTTTTCTTCTTGAGTAAAAACTTGTGAAAATATTTCTGCAATCTACATCTATGTGGAGCAGTAATGCAGTGTGATGGTTCTTGTGTGCACTAGTTTCCTAGTATTGTGCATGTGAACCTCTCCACCTTCTTCCAATTCGATGAAAGACAAGAGAAAAAATGTTTCCTTTATCTCTTTTTTTTTGGAGGAAGACTGACATGATCCAATTTGTTCTTCAGTAAGTAGAATTGTTGATCAGACCTTACCATCATGTATCATCCCTCTATTTTTGAAACTAAGATCATGTTCTTCTCAATGTCAAATGAATCTCCAGTCATGTTCCTGAAATTTTTTAAGAACCCCAACCTGGTTTCAGTTTCAGTGTTCCATATCGTTTAATGCCCAAACCCCATCATGCATGTACATTAAAAAATTAAAATTTTAACTGAAAAACATGATATTTATTTTCTACTTTTAAATTGTAAAAATTATAGCAGCCCTAATATCATACTCAGAAATTTTAAATCATCCACACACATGAAAATAAACACACATATTTTTGGTCAAATTGACCTAGGAAAAACCCCGAAGGGAAAACCTGTATGAGAGAGAATTTTATCTCTTTAGGAAAAATACAAATTTAACCACAACAATAATTATCTCCTTCTCAAAATTCATGCCAACATCACATTGAAAAAATGTTGTACATCTGCCTCAAATTTTGTGCTATATAGCGTGACATGTGTGGTTGTATGAGCTTGATTTTTGCGTTGTACAGTTTTATTTTTCTGCCTCAAAAAATGTGCCATGTTGCCTTAAAACCTATGTTGTAGAAACATCAGTAAATTTTGTAACTTCACCTCGAGAATCATTCATGCTTCCTCAAAATTCATGTTGTTGTATGGACAAGTACAGTACGGTCCTCTCCTCGAAATCTGTTCCTACTGTACAAATTTCTTACTTTGGGAAACATGCCAAAATTTTGCTTCTTCCCGATACCTGTCTTTGGAATGTATGCATAAATTCTCTCTCTCTCTCTCTCTCTCTCTCTCTCTCTCGAAATTGAGGAATGAAATCTCTCCAAACCCTTGTTTATTCTCTTGCTCTCTCATCTCCAAAATTTTCCTCTTTGGAATGTGAACAATGAATCTCATTTTCCTTTTCCAAGTCCTTTTTGTTTGAGTAACTTCCACTTTGATATCAATGGCTTAGATTAAAATCCAACTAAATGAGATCTAGGGCCCATCTTGTTTCTTCAATAAAAATCACTTTTAATTAATTAAATGAGAATTTAATGCACACCCACATTTAATACTCATAAAGCCACATTTAAAATATAAACTCAAACTCCAATTAGAAAGGTCACTTTATAATAAAGTCATTCTCACCTTTTTAATTAGTCTAGAGACCACTTATGAAGTGTCCTTGTCCACCCTAAGGCATAAGTGAACAAACACTTCCTTGGTAAAATCAACAGTTCTAGCTGCCTCAATAACCTTTTAAGCCCATTTAGGCCTAGGATTGGGAGTGGGGACTGGATCTTGATATGGATCCGATTGAACTTCATATTCAATTCCATAAACTGATTCAACTTGGCCTCTACTTCGGATTCTGAATCTGAAACATTAATGGAAACATTATCATATGCAAAAGGTTTAGGGAGGATGAATTTACCTTCCCTATCAAATGGTAGGTGAGAATGCACCAAATTTGAGTATGGCAAAAAGTGTGAGAATTAATATGCCTTGGAGGCATGGTTTGCAACACCATTCACTATAAGCTTCCCAATTGAGATATCTGAGATCTCCACTAAGTTAGGACCAAATACTAGTCGCTTTAGCGAGCATGTATGAGTCATTTGGAATACAGACAACAAATTTGCTGCTAAGGAGTACACATAGAGTACATTCTTGAACACTCCATGCTCTAAGGTAATTGAACCCTTTCCTTCAACTTGGATTTGAGTGTCATCTCCCATGTGAATACTTGGACCATCAGTAAGTTGTAATGAAAAGAATTATTCTTTAGATGCAACCATGTGATTGGAGGGTCCCGAATCAACGAGGAAGGCATGCGATTTTGGAAAACCATACTTCAGTGCATGGCATCTCTCATCATGATATTTAGTCTTGTGTCCAGAGTCAACCTTCCTTGCACCTTCGAGGAGGGAAATATTGTGTTGCTAAAGGATTTTTAACATCTAATCTATGGTCTTCTTCATACAGTATTTCTCTATATGGTTTCCTTTCTCACAGTAGGTGCACTTGCCCTTGTCAAACCTTTGATGTTTGTCCTTCTTAAAGCCCGAGGGTTCATTTGTTGGATCAAAATCTTCCTTAGGTTTGAATTCAATGTTCCTTTTTTCTTTGCCTTAATGCTTCCTCTTTGCTTGTTCATCTTTGTCTCACCAACCAAGAGAGCTTGATTTGGAGAGAATCTGAGGGCTCCCACTTGTATCAACTTGTCTTGTTCCTATATTAGAGACCATATGAAGGCATCAAGGGATGGAATTCACCAATTATGAGTAGACAATCTCCCAGAGTGAGAAGTAGATATAGACATTGAGAATTATGGGCCAAGTTTTCTCATAACTGAGAGCACCAATTGCTCATCCTTATTGTCAATCCCACATTTGTAACGTCCCCAGCCCTCCGACCGACGAAGAGGACACTATCGTACACTAACCATCCGGGAAACTAGCCCCATGAACATGTACATACATATAACTAAAATAAAATGCTTGGAAGTAAAAACATGCAGAGATGCATAATTTTTTAACATACATTAGAAGCAAAACCATACATTCAAGCATTCAACATGTTCATCATAATTCATCAACAGTAATTAGGATTGCAGGAGTGAAATAGTCAAGAATACTTATCTTATAAAGAACTCGTCCCGCAACCAACTACGTCGCTGCAACGTTCCACCTAACCATAGGCCAGCGTGCTCCTTAATCTCTCAGCAACGCTGCCACCCCCGAGTTGGGCATGATTTTCCCAAGGAATAAGAAACAAGCAGGCTTACACATAGCCGAGGATAAAAAAATCAGCTAAGCCGACACAGTTGGGTTTACTAGGCCGTCAAGGAGCTGGGAAAAGCTGAATGCTAAGCTAGTGAGCTCATTGAAGAGATAAGGACTCCTACACCAGAATTAGCCTGACTTCTAGGACACCCACACACACCCAACACCAGGAAATTAGTCCCTTCTCTACTACATAGTCCCTCAAGCCATGACCCCCCCCCCTTCTAGTGCTACTCCAGGGTTGTGGAGAAGAAAGCCAACCCTCTAGTTATGTCTATGTGGCTCCCAAACACACCAGGTTTATCAATCATACCAAGCCTTCACCCCACTCCAACACCGTCCGAAGACCAGCCACTACATACATGTAGCAAAACAAGCAACTCACAGCTTGGGCAGGGAAATACAATCCCTAAGTCATTCTTGGACCTATCGTGGCCAAAACGACTCACTAAGAATCCACAGCGGCCCAAAACGTAACTGAACACCATAGCCAACAAAAACGTGGGGAAAACAATAGCCTCGGTCTCATAATGAAGCAACAGGAAAATTACATAGTCCGAAAATGGGAGAGAAATCAAACTCTCAGCATGGACAGGAGGAAAACATACACAGGCTGCAAATTGGTAAAGAAAACATACACCCCAGCAGAAATCGTGAATGGCTCATGCACAGGAAGATCGTGGGTGATAGAAAAACGACTCCTCAACTCGCTGCGTGAGTAAAACGATGAAGAATCATGTGTGTGAGAAGGTAAGAGAACCCTCGTATGTGTGAGGATGAGCAAGACAAAAATGGAAGAATGGAGTTGTGGAAAAATGGAGAATGGAATCGTGGTCCGTCCCCTACTCTCTGCATGAGGGAATGACCCTGCTGGTGGAGTGTGCATGTGGGCAAGGACTAACATTCCTGCCACCCACCACTACCCAACAATAACTACCCACTAACAACAACAGTTTTAAATGTGGTAGTTGGCTGATGAGACAAGGAAAGGTGAGTGAGTCAAAAGGGTGGGTGACAACTAAATGGGTTCAACAGCTGACACTTGGATTTTCCCATTAGCCCAAGGTTAATAGTTCCCTCCCCTTATCCTTAGGAAAATCATTCCCTTTTCATCATGGTTGCATTGACATAGCTGGTTGGGTTCATTTTAATTAAAGTGCATATTTACATGATGCCGAAACTATAATGTGTCGGACAACACGATATACCATCGGCAACGATTCCAATCGTCGAAACATAACACAACCAAATCGATGGTGGGGCTTTTTCCTTTAGCTCCACACCACGATTAATTACAATATAGACATATTGTACCTTTTAATGCAAACGGGGTCAAAACCGGGGTGTTACATTCCCCTCCCCCTTGGAATAACATCGTCCTCAGTGTTCCAATACTTAGGAATACATATACAATTTACACATCCAAAATTTCAAAATTTTGTAGATCTGTCCTATGTTCAATTATTTACTTTGAAATTTTAGGACCAAGCCCTTTGGCTTCCACAAGCTTCTCCTGCTGGTTCTCAGCTTTCAGCTCATCCCCAAGTCTAGGAACTTTGTGGCTGCTAACCTCTTGATGTTCCCTTGTTGGGAAGTTTCGGCGGTAATGATGTCCTCTGCATTTCCAACCATTTCATTGGCTGCTTCATCTTTACCTGCTCAATTTCCTTTGAGTCTTCATGCTTGGAACGTTTATGAATGGATTGATTGGACGAATTCCCCATCATTGATCCACTTTCCTTTCCCTTACGGATTGCTCCCAGAAGGCTTTTTACCTCCTTTTGCAAACAAATAGAGTCTTGCAAAATATGGTGGTTCATCTCATTTTGCCTTTTTTGTACCTTGAGCATCTCTCCAAGATTTTCTTGGGTCTTGGCAATTGTTTGAAGGAGACTTCCAGCCAATTCCAACAGCTTTTGGTCTGCTGCCATGATCAATGTGCACGACTGGATTTCACTTTTCTCACCTGTGAAATGCATCATTGTAATTCTGTTAGGCCAAGCATAATATAAGCATTAAAACCAGTCAATCAATTTCTCGATTGACATGGGTGGTCCAAGTCTTATTCATAAGACTTTCATACTTTTCAGGCTTTCCCAACAGGCACATGAGCTCATTCATGTCCATTCTTGAGCAGGGAATTAATTACCCAAACATTCATAATTTATTTTAAGCAAATAAACATATTCTATTTTCAGCCATACATGCATTCAACAATCTTCTGTTTTCATAATGCACAAGTATATATGGATTTATATAATAATAATAAAAAGTAAAGAGGGAGTAGCAAGAGTTTTTCCCCTCTTTGTCTTGTTCCATTCTGGAACCCACACCACCACTGTGGTTTTCATGCTCTTAGCCTCTTTCACTTCACCGTGAATGCTGGACCAACCCTTCTTGGCCATGACACTTAGTGTCTCTGGTCTATTCTAGACCTCTCAACCATGGAGTCTCTCCACATGGCTTATCTACAACTCTTGGCTGCTAGGACCTTCACAGTCCCATTAGCACCATTTTTCATTACTGCTCATTTTGAGCTCTTTAGGACAGTCACATGTCCACATGTACCCCTAGGATGCCCTCATAGTCCTCGCTCCCAGCGATACCTATATCAAACATTGAATAGATTCACATGTTTAGTTTATTCTCATCGGTTTGTCTCTAAAAAAGAGTTAGAATATTATAACCAAACCATATACACATGTATATTCATAAGCAAGAAGCTGCAAGATAATCCAATACTTATTTGTATTGTGTGTTTCCTCTCTGATCCACAGGGTCCTGCTTTGCTTTGCAAGCCTTGGAATTTCCTATGGACTTGGATGTTAGGCAAGCACGCAGGCTGCTCCAGAACACCAAATAATTAATTTCCAGCCAGGACACCTTCACGCCGACTGGGAAGGAAACTTTACCAAGACCATTTCTAGGTCAAGGATCTACTATGGATCCCTAGGCATAGAACAACCCTATTTCAACAACACCTTCACAACACCTCATCAAATCCCCACAATCTCCACAACATCCACAACATCCTTTTATACACATCAACCCTTACACCGCAACCCCTCACAACAACTGTTTACCTTTTCTCTTTAGTGTGCAACACCAAATTGCATCTGCTTAGCCTGACAACACAAGCAATATAAGCAAACTCATCAGTGTTATTGCTCTAAAACTATAATCATATTTCATATCATTCACTATCAAGTATTGAAACACCAGGAGTGCGTCCACTCCCTAGGGTGTAGTCAATATTGAAAACCCTTTCATGACCCAACATCGGGAAAGTGTGCACCCCTTTTTTATGTGAGCCATGTAGGCCCTATTGATACTCAAGCAATCTGTCATAATGGAAATAAAATCAAAACATGCTCTACATATTGAATTGAACAATTTGACATGCATATTCTTAGCTAGAGTCACAGAACACTTATCCATTTGCCGATGCAGTATTCCTTCGTTAATGAGGGATGGGGGCTCCCTTCTTCGAGTCGAGAGTCCCTCGGTTTGCCATCCCAACTCCTTCTTACATTCCATATCCCACACATGTCTTACTGAGATTATCTATACCATCTCACTCATGTTGCTTACCAATCATGTAGTGCAGATGGGACATTCCCAAAATGTCCAATGGAGTTTCACCCGAAACCCATTTCCAAGACAGGGGAACCTCCCCATGAAGTTTGGCTCCTGCAAGTCATCACACGTGGTCTTCCTGCAATGTGTACCTCTGGCACATTCATCAAGTAGACAAACAGTCAATCACCATCTACTAATACAATATAAATTTGATTGTTCCATAACCAAGCAATGGCATTAGTAATTAAATTCAATATGAATTTTCAACTCTGTCTACTGCAGAAATTGATTTGCTTGGTAATGAGGTGATCCTCATTTGTTGGTCTCTTGTAAGCGGCACCATTCTACCCATTGAAATTTTAAGCTTACTAGCATAACATGAACACCCACTTACAACACGTCCTCCTGACACAATTCTATGCAAGCGAATATTGATTAGTAGTTATCAGCAATTTCTCAAATAATAAGTTACAAGTCCAAATTGACAACCCATTTTGCACACAAACTATTTTCACAACCATGAGACTCTTCTCATGAGGTTTGGATCTTTCACATGGTAGATTTTGGCCTTTGTCATGGTCTTACCCACATTGCCATGCCCCAAATAATCTACCTGAAATCTGAACTTCAATCAACCAAACACTTTGTAAGTCTCGATGCATATAACTTTTTCATTGCTGCAACAATCACTGAAGCATTTTCAGAATTATAGAATTCAAATACTTCCAGCTGTTAGCATATTAATATCACCAAAACTCATTTACTTCACATGAATCATTATCATACTAAAATTGCAAGATATAGTCACATTATTTATGCAATTTAAATGAAATGTTTAGATACTCGTTACTTCACAGGCATATCATTTGTACCACCTTTCCCTTCCATGGAGCATTTCGGCAGCCAATCGATCATGACTACCCTCTTCATGCACTTACTATTCTGCATTCATAACAGCTCTTGAAAGGATTCTAGAATTATCATCAATTCATCATTCCAGCCATTGGTTAGTCATAATAACACATGCACTATCTCGATGCATTCATGCAATGCATCACAACATTTGCACCCACACTTATGTGTGCATATTTACAACATTTACTCAAACTTTTCATATGCATCCATTCAATGCATAACTACAAGATTTATAAAATCTCTTAATGTATATCCACTCAATGCTACCTTGTATTGATTCAGGAATACTACGCATTCAAACATACTATGGCCTAACCATGACTACTTCATATAGGATGCATTACTATACTCAAGACCACCAGTCCTCACTCGTTCTTGTTATTAAGTTCATACCATCAATCATAGGGCAGGATATATTTCTATATGAATGTAGTATAAATTTTTAAATAACCACATGGTATGAGACCTCTTGCCTTTACCACTGCATGCAATTGCCATAATTAAACCATTACCTGCATGGATCCTACTTACATCCTTGACATTACCACTTTAGTTGGTATCTTGCAGAGGATTGTAGAATTCGCTCACCATCTTCATCATCATGGATTTGTTGCCTTATCCCCCTTTTTCCATAAGGTTGATGGTCCCATGCAACAACATCATCAACATCCTTAGCCGAGCTCTTGTTGTTGCTGGTTTTTCCACCAATACAATATTTACCATTAGTGGTTCATTGTAAATGTATAAATCCCACTACTCTTACCAATATGTAATATCCTATGCACGCAAACATATCCTCATACATTTTATGTACAAAATTCATAAAATATAAATATAGTTAGCAAGACAGGGGTTAAGGAAATTTCCCTTTTCAAGTCCCTCATCTTGCATGGAATTCCTCTTCCACATAACAACTAGTTCGACTTCATGGTCTTTGCTACCTCTAGGCATGCAATTCTTGGATTTGTCCATATTGACAACAACATTTGCCAAAACAACCACTAGTACTTTTCTTTCATAATAACAACTGTCATTTTCCATCTTTCTAGCCCTGCAGATCTCTCTGAAGCCTGCAAAAATTCCTCTGTCAAAACCCTGTTAAACCTTGTTTCGGAGCATAATTTTCAATTTCCTTTCACTATATCGAAAAGATTTCCAATCTCCACCCGCCTCCATAGCGGCCCGATCTTCCTCTTTCATCCGCCGTAGCGGCACCATCTTTCTTTTTCGCCCGCCGCTGCAATGACTCTCTCATCCTCTATCTTCCACCATTGTTGCAGCACATTCCTTCTTTCCCAACCGTAGCATGTTGGCTCATTCATTATTTTCCATCCACCATCATTGCAGCTTAGACCTCATTTCCCGGCTACCGCGTCACATCGGAAGACTACCGCGTCACATCGGAAGACTTTCCGTCTTCTAGTCACCGTTGCGGCTTGGTCCTTGTCTTCTGCCCAACATCTCGGCAAAATTATCCTTTTCTTGCTAATGCGAAAACCTTTCCTTATCAAAATTCTTCTTCCTTCAGTGAAAAATTTGACTTCTGCCCGCCGCATGCTCTGGTTCTATCTTCATTATTCATCCGCCGTGGCGGTAAGATTGGCCACTTCCAGCCGCCGTGTCGGCTCCCTTCTGGCGAACCTTGCTGACACCTCAGCAGACCGGTCTTCATCTGTCCTCTGATACCATATTAGATCTCTTCCCAACTAAAATTCTGATGTATCGGGTCCTTAGTTGACAATGATTTCGACACTTCGATGGTCTGATCTTCATCCTTCTTCTGACGCTCATCGGCGATCCAATCCACTAAATTTCTCCGACGTATCGGCTGTCCAAACAACTAAATTTTTTCGATGTTTCGACGGACCGATCCTCTAACCTTCTCCAATGTATCGGTGGTCCTATCATCTAAATTTTTTCGATGTATCGGCGGACCGATCACCTAAATTTTTCCAATGATTTCTGTACTTAGAAAAATTTTCGAAATTTTTTTCTCCTTCCTTTTGTCGCCGTATCAGCAACTTCATCATCTTTCTTCCGCTCTCGTTGCGGTGCCTTCAAGCTTTTCCAGCTGCTTCGTCGGCTCTCTCTTCAACTTTCTTTCCCAACCGCTCTGTCAGCTCTCCCTTCCTCTATCTCTCCCCGTTGTCGATGGTCTGTATCGGATGATCTTCTGACTAACTAAGCCGACGTTTCGGCGGTCTTCAGCTGAAGACTTCTGATGGTTTCGACACTTAGAAGAAAATCTTGAATTTTCACCCACGTCGGCTCACTTATGTATTGTCTGTCGCCGCCGTTGCGGCTCAAACTTGTCGACCCAGCCGACATATCGACTCAGACTTCCTCTATTTTTCGCCGCCACCGGGTTTGTATCGGAGGGGCTTCAGACTGAGTTCTCCGATGATCCAATGGTCTCAACACTTAGAGATTTTTTCAAAAATTTCTTCCTTGTCAGGTTATTTCTCCCGACGACACCAGCTCTCAACACCTCTTCATTTCCGCCGTTGCGGCTCCCTTCCGGCGAGCCTTCCCTTTCTTTTGTCGCCGCTGCTGCATCGAAAGACTTCTCATGAAGCTTCCCGCTGTTGCGGCTCCATCTTTAAGTTCTGTCCGCTGTACATTGGACGGACTTCCACCTAGCTCTCCACTGCATCAGATGAGCTTCAGTCTAAGTTTTCCGACGTATCGGAGGTGCTTTAGCCTATGCTCTTCGATGATTTTCGGACTTAGAATTTTTTTTTTGTAATTTTCTCCTGTCATCCATAGATTTCTTTTGAATTCTTCTGGGCAGAGGGCAACCTACCTCTGCTAGTTGATTCTTCATGGCCCATTCAGGCCCATGCTGCAACATGAGCTTTGATAGCAATCTGTAACGTCCCCATCCCTCCGACCGGCAAAGAGGATGCTACCGTACACTAACCATCCGGACAACTAGCCCCATGAACATGTACATACACATAACTGAAATAAATGCTTGGAAGTAAAAACGTGCAGAGATGCATAATTGTTTAACATACTGTTGCAGCTACAACTGTTCTCCCCAAATTTCTTAAATTTTGGGCCCCTCCTCATGATTTGGCATTGTTTTAATCGTTGGACCCTTTGAGTCTTTGGTCGTGTTTTAATTTGAGATGAGTGTAAAAGCTTAAATCTCGCCCTGGTTTTCGATTTGTTGATTGTTGTTACGGGTTGCAGTTTTAAGTCTGTTTTGCTTGTCGACCGGATCAAGTTTCTTTGTTTTGGGTTGCCGTTTCGGAGTTAAAGCCGGTTTTGTGTCCGTTGTTGGATTTTAAGAGCTGACCGAAACACTTAGTCTTTCTGTTAAGCAGGCATCATACTGTGTTAAATCGGCATTTGTTAGCCTTTTCCCTTCCGCTATTGCGGCTCCCAAATCAACTAAGCGCCTGACCGCCGATGTGTTTTGGTCTTTTAGTCGCTTTCCCGTAGTCATCTCTTTTCCGCCATTGCGTCTCCCAAAGTGGTTAAGCCTCCGAAGTGTAAAGCGATTCAATCTCCAATGTGCATCACGTGGCTTTATCTTGTTTTCTTCCACCGTTGCAACTGGGAAATCCATTTGGTTTTCGATGTGATGTCTGCCGACTTCCGCTTAAAGCCGTTCCCGCCCGTGTTTCGGATGTCTCTAGCCCTTGTCTTTTCCGTCGTTGCGGCTAGGAGAGTCTTTTAGCTTTCGATATTATTTTTTCTTCCGATTTTTTATTGAATTTTTCCCACCGACAGCTTTGGATCGGAGGCTATAGCCTTTTCCTCTTCCGCCGTTGCGGCTGGGCAAAGCCTTTGACTTTCGACGTCAGTATCCTTCCGACTTCCGCCGTGGTGCACCTGGCCATTTCTTGTGGGGTAGCCGTTTCAATTTGTATAATCTGCTGCTTTGTTTTATAACACAGTCCCAATGAATAATGCACATGGATTAATTGCAGGTGGACGTAAGGAACTGATGCGCGAAGACGTAGAGGAGCAGTTTGGCAAGGATCGAAATGAAACCGACCGGATCGCTAAAAGGGCCATCGAAGCAGAAGGCAAAGTCAATAATGCTAAAGGCACGAACCTGACTGTCTGTCCGTTACTAAAAGGTTCATGAGTGCATACAGACAACATAGAAGAATATGAAGCGTTGGAAGAACTGGAAGATCACACAATTAGGGGGCAGCCCAAACGATTGGCTGCTGTAGTTTAAATACTTGAAAGTTAGAACTTAGAAAGGGGGCTTTTTCCCTGAAAAAATTGGTATACCATTTGCTTGTAAGAGGAACTATTTCGTTTTACAATCAGAAACTGCAATTTTGCCTATTGGAGAAAGTATGATGTGGAATATATCAATGTGATTAAATGAGCAATGTTGAAGGGGAACTATTTCGTTTTCAGATATGTGTCATTAACTGTGAGAGCATTCTGATTTCTTGAACCTATGTTCCTGTTTGAATGTTTTTCAGTTTATTTTGTGATGTTTTCCACTGTGAGTAATGGAGGTCGTTCATAGACAATTGGCTATCTGGTTGTTGAAATATATTTAAACTGTTCACGTGTATTGAAAGAAGTATCAGCTATTTGTAACTTTTCATAATGCATGTACAAATACATTCCTCACTAATGAATGATAATCTTGCTCGCTGGCGATAGGTTAGGTAGTTAGTTTTAATTTCTTGCTGTTTACATGATTTAGATGCTTGTGAATGCTAAGACGAGAGGTAAGAAGCTGCGCATCACGTTGTGACTGCTCCTTGCATCTTTATCATCCTGCATTGTTAATTAGGCACTTGCATCTCAAACTTACGTCAAAAAAAAAAATACAAAAAACACGGTGGACCGAGCCGTAATTGGTAAAACCCTTGTTTTTTTTTGTTACTTGACCTATGGTAGCCGGACCACAAACCGGACGGATTCCCTACACCAAACAGTCACGGGCTAGTTGGGAACGTTGACTGGGGAGAATCCCTTACTGTTGTTGCCTGCGAATTTCTGGGCCTCAACAGTTTTTGGCGCTAGAAGGAGGGCCGCCAGTGCATGGCTGGCCGAGGAAACCCGTTTTCTCGAGATTATTCCACCGATAACAGTTCTGAAAGCAGTGGGTTTCATAACCCAATTCCGGAAGAAAGAAGTAGAGAGCATTTATTTTCTGTTAACAACGAAGTTGTAAATGACCTGAGAAGACACACCAGGGCATATGTAAAGAAGATTAGAGGATTGCCAATTATCTCTGAATTGCCCAGAAGAGAATATAAAAGGAAAGATCATCCTATAGTAGAAGACTCGGTGTTGGTTGGAGACTGGGAAGAACTTGTGGAAACAACCTTACAAGAAGTTGTACTACCTTTGAACCAAGAAGGCCCAGATACCCCTCATAGTTCTCCAGCTCACACCCCTAATGGCTCACCTCCTCACTCTCCACTCGCACTCATGGCAGGCGTGAATGCTAATCCTACTCCCAACCCACCAAATCCACCACCTGCTTGGAGAGCCAGATCACCCTTAAACCTGACACCTCCGTTACATGACCTACCTCAATCCTTTGAGAAGATGCTGCCCAAATTCGACCCAAGTGAAAAAACACTAGTAGATGACCACCTGCAGAGTTTTTACTTGGCAATAGAAGGGTTAAGGGCTAGGGAGTATGAAGATGTAGTTTGCAGACTATTCCTGCAATACCCTTAAAGGGGCTGCGACCTCATGGTATTTTGGGTTGCCCGCTAACTCTATCCCTGATTGGAATACCTTCGAGAGAATTTTCAGAAGTAAGTATGCAACTCAAAAGACTCATGCAGCCCTCATGAAAGGACTGTGCGCATTGAAGAAGGAGAGAAAGGATAACGTGCACAGTTTTACTCAGAGATTTGCAGCATACCTCAAGAATTTTTCTGACGCTGACAAACCTTCGGACAAGGTACTGAGTGGGTACTGATTGAATATTATACCTCTGCTTTAGGCCCTGATCTGGCCATGTTTGCCAAAGGTAGGGCCAAGCCTACTTTGACGGAAACCTATGAAGAGGCAGAAATAGTGGAAGTTGAAAGAGAAAGTATCGAAGATTATCCCAAACAGTCAAGAGAGAAAGGTGGGGGAAGGAAAGCCTTATTGTTTACTAAGCCTAAGGAAGAGAAATCGCTAGATTATGAAAGTATGGCCAAAATGATACAGAAACTTTCTATTAAATCATAGACTTGGAGAAAGAGAAGGAAACTCAAAAATTCTACAGGCCTTATTACAAGAAAAGAGAGGACAACAATCAGTCTCAAACACCTCCACACAATTTCGCATCTATGAATTTGACAGAGATAGGGATGGAAAATTTTTGCACTTTCCACCAACAACCCCACTCGGAAAAGAATTGTCCGCAGTGGATAAATTCAATGTCGTTGGTCATGAATCAGATGCTGGATTCTAGATTAACAGAAGAGGAAGATGAAGAAAGAAAAGAGAGTACCACTACAACGAATGAACAAGAAGAGGAAACCATGGTTCTGTGGAATTCTGTTTCGTTATTCGATGCTGAAAAGGAGAAGAATCGGGGCCACAAGCACGTCATGGAAACCAACGTAGCAACAAGGAGCAAAGGGACGGTTAAAGAAGACAGTCTTATACTCCCAAAGATTAAGAGGCTGCAGAGAAATGTTAAGAAAAATTTCAAAATGAATCCTCAGCTGATAAAATTCCAGAATTCACTATTTCCAGCCAAGATCCTAAGTAGAATGATGTGCTGTCCAAGCCAAATGAAAAAAAGGTGAATGCTGATAAACCCCATCCCATTGAACAGCAGATGGATTATGATGTCGTGGAGGACTTAAAGAAGGTAAAAGAGAATGTTTCACTATTCGAGATGTGTAAAGTGCCGCAGCAAAAAGAAAGACTGTTGAAATCCCTTGAAGCATCAGATGAGAGGCTACCCATTGACAATCAGCCCAAAGAGGAAGAAGAAATCGGAGAAACTAGCCTCAGAGGTAAGTCTAAGAGTAAACATCCACCTTTCCTTCTCACGTTCAAAATTTTTAATCATAACGTACATAATTGCCTGGTAGACTTAGGGGCATCGGTCAATGTCATGCCAATATCAGTCTGTAAAAGGATAAATGGACAGCCCAAGCCATCCACTTGGAGAGTTGTGCAGTTGGACAGGATGAATGTAAAATTAATGGGTGAGATGGAGGATGTCCTGATCCACTTGTCATCAAATGATAAAGTGTGCCAAGTCATTAATATCGTGGTGGCAGATATACCAAATGCTTATGGTCTTGTTCTGAGTAGAGATTGGTCAGCGAAGCTGAATGGATATTTCGCTTTTGATTGGTCACATTTGTGGTTGCCATATAAAGGAAGTCTGAACCAGATTAAGATTTTGAGGGAACCTCACATGAAATATAATGTTACTCGACTTGAAGAAAAGAATGAACCAGTGGATTCTGTCTTGGGAAACTTTTTTATTGAATTGGAACCTAGAAATTACCAAGCAGAAGAAGCCAGCAACACTTCGGAGACCCAGCCTGATCTCCTTCGATTTTCATAGGCTGATGAAATTTATTGTAAGATAGTAGATTTAGCGGTAGGAATAGACTCGTATACAGTAGTTAGTGATTTTTGGACTTTGTTTTTTGATGGCTCTAAGACATTAGAAGGGTCAGGGGCCGGCTGTGTCCTGATTGACCCTCAGAAGAATAAACACTTTCTTGCATGTAGATTATAATTTGAATGTACGAATAATACAGCTGAGTATGAAGCACTGGTGCAGGGCTTAAGGAAAGCGATTGAATTGAAGGTAAGTAATTTAAAAGTTTTTGGAGATTCAGAAATAATTGTAAAGCAAATCAGAAATCAAATACATTGTGTTTCTCCCCATTTGAAAGCTTATCAAAATGAGGTATGGGACCTACTTAAATGTTTTAATGCATTCAATATTATTTCAATTCCAAGACTAAAAAACACAGCAACTGACTTGTTAGCCACTTCGGCCGCTAGGCTTGTACCCACTAATAATCGATGTTCTATTGAATTGCTTTTCAGGCCCTCAGTACCTGATATGATCACCAACCTGTGAGTGTTCAATGATGACCAGCAGATTATAGAATGTTTAACGAATGACGAGGTATTCAAAGGAGCAATTATAGATGATGAAGAACATCAAGCTGAGATGAAGTATGACAATTTCATCCCTAAAGGAGGAAAATGCTAGAAAGAATGTTTGATCTAAATGAAAAATTCAGAAGACCAACCAACGTGAAAACCCACAGCTCATCTCTGCAGTTTGAGCTGATAAACTTAGGGACTGAGGCGAATCCTAAATTTGTGAATCTTGGCAAATGTTGTTCACCAGCAGAAAGAGATAAATTCGTCATTCTGTTTAAACAATATAGAGATGTTTTCGCCAGGACCTACGGAGATTTGAAGACATATGACACCAACATCATCAAGCATGTTGTCCCCATCAAAGCTGGCGTCAAGCCATATCAGCAACCTTTAAGAAAAATGCATCCAAAATTGGAACCGCTGATTCAGAGTGAAGTAAAGAAATTACTGGATGCTAGAATCATTTTTAAGGTCAGACACTCTAAGTGGGTATCAAATCTGGTACCGGTAAGAAAAAAATCTGGACAGATCAGATTATGCGTGGATTTCAGAAATTTAAATCGTGCTTCAGATAAAGATAACTACCCTGTGCCACCCATGGAGCAATTGCTGCAAATGGTCTCAGGTTCTGAACTTTTTTCGTTATTAGGTGGTTTCTCTGGCTACAATAAATTATTAGTAGACGATGAAGACAGATTGAAGACAACGTTCAGGACCAAATGGGGAACCTTTGCCTACAGAAGGATGCCCTTTGGGCTTATAAATGTTGGAGCAACGTTTCAAAGGGCTATGGACATAGCTTTCCATGGATTGATTGGCCGTAGCGCTGTAGTGTACCTTGACGACATTACGATATTCTCAAAGAAAAGAGAAGAGCACACATTTCACTTAAGACCGATTTTTGAACGCTGTCGGAAGTACGACATATCGCTCAATCCTAAGAAGTGTGTGTTCGCTGTCACAGAGGGCAAGTTGTTGGGTCACATAATTTCAAAGAAAGGAATCTCCATTGATCTAGAAATAATTAAGGCTATTGAACAAATCTCCTTGCCCCATAATAAAAAGGGGATGCAATCATTCATGGGAGCTATAAACTTCGTGCGAAGATTTGTGCTTGATTTCGCTCAAATTGTCAAACCGCTGCAGCAGATGGTGAAGCAGAATGCACAATTCAAATGGGTTGAGATTGAGAAGAACGCCTTCAACAAAATTAAAACTGTTGTTGCACATGCACCCTCCCTAAAAAGCCCATATTTTGATAAAGACTTTATTCTGTATACCTTTGCATCCAATGATTCGCTAGCAGTCGTGCTTACGCAAAAGGAAGATGGGGGGGATGAATTCCCAATATCTTTTATGAGCATTGGTCTGCAAGGGGCCGAATTAAATTACCCAGCCATTGATAAACAAGCTTACGCAGTGTTCAAAGCAGTAAAGCAATTCAGGCCTTATATTTTAAAAAATCGAACCAAGGTGATCGTCCCCTACCCAGCTGTAAGGTCCCTTCTTATACAGAAGGAGTTAGGAGAAAGAAGGGGCAATTGGGTAACAACTCTTCAAGAGTACGACCTTGAATTCAAGCCAACCTCTATAGTTAAAGGACAAGGGCTGTGCAAACTGATGACTGAAAATGGAAAAAATGAAGAACACGCCTGGGAGGATGAAGCCGAATTACATTTAACAGATGTCTGTCCTTTGTTTACAGCTCCCGAGTCTTGGTATAGGGACCTCGTACATTACCTACAGGCAGGGCTGCTGCCGAAACATTGGAACTCTAAGCAAAGAAGGGCGCTGCGTCTTAAATCAGCTTCCTATCAGATTGTAGAAGGAGTATTATTCAGAAAAAATTATGACGGAGTTCTTCTGAGATGCTTAGAGAAAGAAGATGCAAAAAAAGTAATGACAGATTTGCATGACGGGTCTGCTGGGGGACATTATTCAGGAGATACTACAGCCCACAAAATCCTCAGAGCCGGTTACTATTGGCCTACGCTCTTCAAAGATGCACACGCACACGACACGTCAGAAAGTGTGATATTTGCCAAAGGTGTAGTGGGAGGAAACCTAAAGCAGCAGCACCCCTAAAGCCTGTGATGTTCACAGAGCCATTCTAGCAATGGGGGTTGGATATTATTGGAGAAATAAAACCAAATTCCTCCCTACAACACAAGTACATTCTGACTGCGACCGATTATTTCACTCGCTGGGTTGAAGCAGTCCTGCAGTCCTCCCTATCTATATACTAGGCGTCAGTATTACTAGCTCAAAAATCCTTTACAGACAAAACCTTGAAGTATCTGAAAATGTTTTCATGGAGAGGGGGGAAAGGGAACCAAAAAAAAGTTCCATATTGTCAACTGGAACATGGTCAAAAGATCCAAAAAAAGAAGGAGGCCTGTAAATCTGATACCCTCATTTAACAAACCCAACAATGGGTGGAAAATTTCTTTTGCAAATTCTATCTCAAAAAAGCCATTGGGTTATCCAAACTATTCGAAAAAAATACCTTACCAGCACTGGAAGAAGATGCTTGGACACCCAACCCCTTCCAAAAGGAACTCCATTATGGAATATGTGCAGAAAAGGGATGGAATTCTTCCAACCTCAACTTCCATGGATCCCAGGAAATGGGAAGAAGATCCTAATATGGACGGATAACATTCTTGGCCAACCTCCCCTCAATAACATCACTGAGTTAGATGGAATTCAAGAATGGACTACGGGGAAAAAACTTAAAACCTTATATGACATCTCATGCTCGTCAACATATGGAATTTGGAAGAATTGGATCATCCCAGAGATCCCCCTTACCCCCATGATAGCCAATAAATCCCTTATAAATCATCTCTCAGGATGCGCTCCAATTGAAATATTTTACATGGACAAGAGAGGGTGGGGGAAGACAGGAGAATGTACTACTGGTATGGGATACAAGCTTCTTCAAACTAAAAGAGACCCCAACTCCTAGCAGAAGCTCTGGAAAATGGTTTGGCTTCCATTGGGACTCCCCAAAGTAAATTTCTTTTCCTGGCTCCTTAGACACAAAAAATTTCTGATTAGGGAAAATCTGGCCAACAGAGGCATCCTTGGCCCACACCAATGTCCACTTTGTTGTAATTTATTGGAAACCATCGATCATATTTTTTTGGAGTGCAATTTCTCCTTGCAGGTCTGGACTTTACTCATCAAAGACCTTTAGCTTATAGCTCCCAACTACACTAATATTCCTCAACTCTTCACTTCATGGCAGAAAATGTACCCTTCCCCTTTGAGACACAAGTTGGTGTGGAAACAAATATGGATGGCACTTCTAAAGTACATTTGCTAGAAGATATGGATAGCTAAGAACCGAGCCATCTTCAGGAACATTTCTCCAAGCCCAATCCAAGTAGTTGGATAGGCTAATGGACTCCTATTGGAAACTTTAAATGCTTCAGGAAAGAACCTGGATTCCACTACCATTGAGAAGGTGTTGAGGCCTGGAAATTTGCAGGCAACAACAGCAAGGGATTCTCCCAAGTCAACGTTCCCAACTAGCCCGTGACTGTTTGGTGTAGGGAATCCATCCGGTTTGCGGTCCGACTACCGTAGGTCAAGTAACAAAAACAAAGGGTTTTACCGGTTATGGCCCGGTCCACCGTGTATATTTTTGTATTTTGACTTTAAGTATGATATGCAAGTGCCTATCTAAGATGCAAATTGATGAAGAATGCGAGGAGTGGTCACAATGTGATGCGCAGGTTCTTACCTCTCGTCTTAGACTCTCTCACATCTAAATCACACACAACTGGAAAAGCAATGCTAACTAAGCTGTCCCTAGGGAGCAAGATTATTAATTCATGAGTAATGTAATACTGTTCATATGTTAAGATAAATCACAGATAGTTGTTCTTGAAATCAAAACACATAAACATGAATAAAGATATGCACAACAAGATAGCTCGTCATCTGCTAAAACATTCATTACTGATAGTGGAAATTATCACAAAATAAACAAGAGAACATTCAAATAAGAACATAGGTTCAGAAAGTTATAACGCTCTCACAGTTAATGAAACACAGCTGAAAACGAAATAGTTCCCCTTCAACATTGTTCATTTCATCACATTTGAACATTCCGCACAACACTTTCTCCAACAGGCAAAATTGTAATTTTATTATTGCAAAACGAAGTAGTTCCTCTTACAACAAGTAGTTCACAAGTTTCTTCGGGAAAAAGCCCCTCTTCTATCTAATTCCTCTATATTTATACAAAAGCAAAACTGTTGGGATGCCCACAAATGAATCTTGGGATTCCCCAACGCTTCACCTCCTACATTTTCTTACATTAAGTGCTTATAGAATTTACAATATATTACAATAAAAACAAACAAATAAAGCACTTATGAGGAGGGCCCTGCTTGACTGTTCAAGAACTTCTTCCATGCTGAAGCTTATGAGGCAATGTTTTCGAACTTAGAAGGTTCTAAAAAACGAATATTGATTTCAAATTTAGCGGCCTGATTTCTTATTACTTCGATCCTGACTAAGCTCAAGCGAAGTTGATCCTCTAGCAACTGTACTCTAACCGCGGAATGGGATACCTCATTTCTCAGGGTCTGCTCGTCTAGGGCTTTGATGTGCTGAATCCTTTGTTCATCTTCCTGATATCTACTTTGCAACATCTCCAAAAATAGGTTGTGGTCTGGAAAGGTGTCCATCCTTTGTTTAGTGGCAACCTGGCAACGATTGTAAGTAATCAAAAGCCTCCTACAGAACTCTGTACAAGCTCCCTTTGTCTTCTTTACAACCTTCTTGAATTCTTCGGCTGTGTTTATGGAAAACTCCAATAAATCATAGTCTTGTCTCAGGCCTTGTTGATCTTTTTCCAGCAGGTCCATAGGGGTTTCTTCATTGGCCTCTAATCTCGCCATTCTTCCCGTCAGGACTTCTAAAATGTCCTGCGATCTATCCACAAAATATGAAGAAGTTTCCAAAATTTCTTTCAGTCTATTGTCTACCTGCAAGATCTTGCACCTCTCTTCTTCTATGGATACTTGCAGCTGGTGCATCTTTCTCCTTTGCGCTAAAACATGCTCCTTGAAAGGCTGAAGATTAGCTTGATGTTCTTTGGCTTCTTCTAGAGCTGTTGCTAATGAAGTAACTTGTTCTTTAAGCTCTGTTGTCTGCACCCGGGATTGCCTCTCGGACTCCTCTAAGGCAGCCTTCTGTAGCTCCAACTCCCCTATCTTACTGAGCAGTTGATCCTTTTCTGTATGAAGGCTTTCGCATATTGTTTTCAACTTCTCCTTTTCAGTCCTTAGCCCCTAACATTCCTGCTGCAGTTTTTCTAGATTTTCCTGGGCAACCTCCATAGATCTATTCTCTACTTGGAGGAACTAGAGCTCGGCTTTTGAATACTTTATTTCATGTTGCATGTCTTCAAACTTTCTTTTCAATCTACCACTTTCCTCTCTCTCCCTTCTTAGGGTATCTTTTAGTTGGGCAACAGATTTCTTTGACTATTCAAGATTAGTCATTATTCGATCCACATTTTCCTCAAAAGCATGGATCATTGCTGCTCCAGCTCTGATAGTGAATCTTGGGTCCTTGTCTATCCCATACACCACGGTTGTATCATTTATCATTTTACCTGACTGCCCCCCAGTCTCGACCTTCCTCTCGGTCGTCTTCACAATTCTTTTTCTTTCCCTGTCGTAAAAAATAGTGTTGAAGCCCGACACCTCTTCCCCTTTCTTCTGCTCGAAAGGGATTAGTCTTAGGGCAGGGACAACATCCTGTCCTATTGTGCTATTAGCAGCTGCCTTAGGATATTGAACATAAGGATTGCCCACATCTTGAACCTGAATGTCTACAGGATCGGAAGCTTGTTGCTCTGTTAGTTTAAATCTTTCTGCTTCCTACTTCCTAAGTTCCTCATCCATTTTCCTTTTCCTTTTTTCTTCTTCAATCCTGGCAGCTTCTTCTGCCTTTCTAGCTGCCTCTTGTTCAACTTTTCTCTTTTCTTCCTCCTCACCTTTAAGCCAGCTTTCGGCCTCCTGTGCTAGTCTCCTAACATCTTCATCTCTCTTCCTAGCTTCCTCTTCCTTTGCTTTTTTCTGCTCATCTTGTCCTTTCCCGCCTTTAGTGGTGATTTTCTTTTTAAATCTTCTTCTTAATGCAGTTATGTTTTCTACATTTCGGAAAATTGATTTGTCTTTATCCCAGTGGCTTGTATACTCAAAATGTACATTTGCTTCCCTGCAGTGCTCTGCCACTTTATGCCGGGAATCATTCCTGTGGAAATTTATTTCCCCAATTCTTCTACAAATTCATCGTCTTTCTTGAATCTTGTGAACTTATAGCTCCCCAACCTGAATGGTAGGGGAGGATAAGTTGTTTTCTTATGTTCAAATAAAAAACTCCCTATGCCATCTAAGAAGACCTACCTAACTGCCTCCTTGTGTCCCACATAATTAGTGGCATATTTTGGCAGTAGTGAAGGTGCTCTGGAGCATCCATACATTCTGATATACAGTCCATCCTTCGTTAAGTAGTAATCCGCATATTCTTCAATAACCTGCAATGCTTCCTCCAACATGCAGTTGCATTCTTTTAAGAAAATCAATGTATATAATGGCATAATGAAGTGTTCACACACTTCTCTATAGTGATTGTGGTACTTATGTGCCCACAGTGGCTTGTAGGCTGAGTAGACTGGTGTTCTCTCTCGGTCCCAAATACACCTCAGGTTTGGGAAGGGTTGGTTGCATAGTATGCAATCAATCAGTATAGAGCTCATGTAGAACTTTGATTTCTTCTGGGACACCCTTCCTAATGTTGAGCAATGCAGGTTGAGAGGCTGTTTGATACAATGTTCGCCCAGTTGAAAATGGCACCTTGGGTTGCAACATAGTAGATGATAGGCACCCACCCCAACTTAAAACTTTTACCGTGGGCTCTCCTGAAAATCCTGTTCAACATTAAGGCAGTGAATTTATAGGGGGTCCTTAAGGTGGCAGTATCATATTCCCTTGATGGCCTAGTTCTGAAACTCTTGCCAGGTATCAACATTCTTTTCGGTGTCTCAACTAGGTCCAGATTAATTTTCTTTAGCCAGTCTTCAGTCAAGTACACTTGTGCTTTTGGTAAGTGGTAGGCCAATGATACGTAGCCAGGGCTATAAGCAACATAACCATGTTTGTCAACGTTGGCCAAAATCACGGTAGTTACATCTGCCCTGGGCAGAATTCATCCAATCACCTCTGAGCACGGGAAAATCTCAGGTCTGGTAGCAACCCTCATCAAAGCAGATCTCTCCATATTTGCATATATAGTTTCTTCCTCGAAACCTGTATCAGGTACCTCCCGATGTGTTATCAGTCTATAGATTCCCCCCCATTTATATTCAGGTTCCACACCAACTATGCATTTGGTGTCTTCGTAAGTGTATTAAACCTTGGTGACAATTTCAACATCAGGTTCCTCCTCCACTATAGGAGCCTTTTTCTTTTGCCTTTTAGACATCTCGAATTCAAAAGGATTTCCCTGTCATACACAAAATCCTTTAGGTTTTGTTGAGCCATTCCTAAATAATATTCAAAGAATGGATACAAACTGCATGAGCATTTACCTCATTTAGGCTAATCATGATTGCAGCTATGAAAAATAAACAAACATTATTTAAATACCAATTGTTCCTGCAGAACAATGAATCTGCAAAAGAACTAAAACCTACCCAGGACTACAAAATATTTCATAATTGACTCAAAACATCACGGCCCTCCTAAAATGACGAAAACTCCCTCCCGTTGAGGAAAACAGTCTCAACTACACCTTTGGCACTATGATCCCACAAAAAGTCCTATTCCCAATCTCGTTCGAAGCGAGGAGCATCTCAAAACCGCGACCCACAGACTAGGGAACCAAAACCCCGGTACTCCGAAATAAACATGAAAACGCCCCCCAGACGACCATACATAGACTGGGGGAAATTGGTGTGGGCAGCGTAATGCCCGTCTGCACCGGTTTCCCAAGCAGTCGCGTGCGGGTCGTAAACTCATAACGACTACGAATTTAATCATTAAGCAAACAAAACCCCCCCATCGGACAGCCATACCGTCTACATAGACTATATATAAGCGCTGAAAACGTAAAGCTAGGTATCCATTAACCGCAGAGGTGGGAACTAACCAAGGGAGACAAACTCCGTTCAAACATTCAAACGAAAAAGGGAGAACGAGAATAAAGGCCTACTTGGCAATGCATTGTGCGACTGGAAAGCAAAATCCGAAAACCTCCACGACGGAGCCACCTAGGAATGGGGTACTGACAACGAGTATCATGTTTTGATCGAAAAAATAACGACAACGCAGGCCACAAGTTCGCAGGAATAATAATAGAAAAATAAAACCCCAATCCGCAAATATATACATCCCAGTAAACAAAATATCGGCGGGAAAAATAAGACCATCGGGTAGAAAAATGACTATGGGATTGGCGATCATGTCAGCAGCATCTCCGCAACGGCAGATGATGAAATGACTATAAGATCCGTAGTGGCATCGACAAGAGAGATAAGTAAAACCTCGCATCGGAGTTCACGAGACTAAGACCTTGGGCCAATAGTTGGTTGAAGAGCCGCAACAACGGAAACCATAAAGACACCGAGTTTCGCAGACCAGTCAAAATCGGAAGTAAAATAAACATGACTTAAGTGAAAAATATCGGCTAAGCGGGAAACATCAATCAAACTATATCAGAAGAATAGTGCTTTCTAGAACTGCAAAGGCGGAAGTTAAAAGACTAAGGATTTGCAAAATAAAATGGCGGGGATTGGAAGAGGTCAATACAACCATCGGGGGCTTGCAATACATCATCCGCGACGGCGGAAACTGTAGAGACAAAATGTTCCAATGGTATTCCAATAAAACCGTCGATGATGAGAAAAACAAATAAAGCGCATCGGAGGCTAGTAAACCTTGGATCGGACTTGATTTCTCGTTACTTCTCCGCAACGGCGGGCTGCATTCCCAATTCATAGTCTCAAACGCTTCCGACGGCAGGGCAAAAATCAATGCAAGCCGTAAAAAAACACTGGCATAAAAATATTCCTTGACCAAACATCAACAAAATCAAGCAAACTCAAACAATCTAAGCAAAACAAGATAAAAGGAGGGTCCTGAAATTTTTAGAATTTTGGGAAATTGTTGCAGCTGCAATAGAAGTAAAGGAAGTGGATGGGGGACCTTCTCCCACTAGACAATCCCAACCTTCTAAGGCACCCAAAAAGAACCCCGCAACAGTGGAAAATAAGAATGTCTAGATCTGAATTTGATAAATGGAAAAAAGACCATAGCAAAAATTGCCTATTCTTCAATGGAGCCTCTAGAGGAAACCAGTGAGCAATAGGCGCGAGAGGGTTCCTCTACTCCCATGAAGGAAACACTGACATCAGATACAACTAGGGGTTTGGGACAAGATCTAACAACCAAGCAGAATCCTTGGCTCTCCTAAAAGGATGTCAAATTTCCTTACTCTTGGGTTACAGGGAGATACTCATATTAGGAGACTCTTTGATACTCATCAACTCTATAATACATGGACATGCACTGCGTAATGTCAATTTAAACTCCTTGCTAGACAGACTTCATATTATGCTACCTAAATTTGGCTCTATAAAATTTTGTCACATATTTAGAAATATGGATGAGGATGCAGACAAAGCTGCAAACCACAGAGTCAATCCTCCTATTGGAATGCTTAACACCATGGTTTGGGGAAAGGAAACGCAACCAGTTCTGTAAACTCTATCACTGGAGAAAGTAAAGGTGCATAGATGGACTAGGTTCCAATTATAAATCCTCCACGGCTTGGCTAGACGACATATGGAAATCCTCCATTTGAAAAGCAAAGGTGCGATGATGGACTGAGGGTTAATTGAAAAATCGTTGGGAATGGACTAGGTGTCATTTGAAGGAATGTTGGGAAACACAAGATTTTTGGGATTTGAAGGCAACGATAGTGGGAAATTGTAACAATGTTGGGAATGGAAGCAATGGTGGTGAGAACGCTTGGGTGAATGCTTACACGTTGAAGAGAAGAGTCCATATTCCTGGATGGGTTGCAAACGGGATGAAACAGGTAAGTGAATGCAGAGGCGGTTGAGACAGACTGATAAACTGGAAAGGATGTTGAATGGTGTATACAAAAGGATGTTGCATGATGGTCTGATTTAGGCAATATTGATGGAACAGAAAGGCCTAGGAAGAACTCCATCAATTATTTGAAATTCTCAAGGAGAGTGGACTTTGTGTAAATAACCGGTTTTGGTTTTAAGCCACAACCTATTCAATTTTTTAATAATTTTTTTAACCGTTCTTGTGAAAAAAAAAACGTTGCTTGTGATGAAATTTTTCATAAAGCACAGATGGAGCAACCATTTACGAAGTCCACAATTCAATATTTCATTTTAAAAAATGTTTGATTTTTGTTCTCTGTGTGTGTGTGGGTGTAAATATACATACATACATATAGCAATGTGCATTTGATACCAATAGTACATTGAATATGATAGCTCGGTGAGATCCTTTTATGGATATTTTTGTGATAAAAAGGTTCTCTGTATGTTCTCGCGTGCCTACATTTCTATATCAAAACATTAAACAAAGCATTAAAGAACAATGAGCCAGTAGAATAAGTGTTGAATACCATGGATATCATCATTTACAATATGCCTTTCCTTTCTATGAAATGAGAGATTTGGTATTCTACCAAATGAGCCAAAAGTCACGTTCTTGTGTGTTTGAATATCCCATAGAAACTAGATTGGAGTCTAATAGGACTAACGCCTTTCTCAAGCTGCATGAAGACAATACTTATGGGTTGTAAGTATGAATTGCTTATTTATTCTTTACTTCAATTACTAACCAAATGCATGCAAAAATCTCACTCAAAAAGTACAAGGATTTCTTGGTTCCAATGGAAGTTTCATTTCACATAACTAATGAAGCTTCATTGACTATAGTAAGAAAATATGTACATAAATAATCTCTTTGTTGAGCATTAGTTCAGTTTTTGCAAGAGTTTCCCTTCGTTGGTTTTGTGGAAGCAATGTGTATTCAATAATGAGCAGTGAAAAGCATAGTTAAAATGGTTAGACATCATAATCAGTACATGCCCAAGAGAGAAGAGTGATTTATTGTGTATAAAGGTTTACAAAGCAAAGATTTGGTTTCTAGGTAGGATGATTTATTCCCTAAAAGGATAGAAGAAACAAGTCTACGGTTCTGGACTCCTCATAAGGATTTAAAATCCCCAACTTACCCCAAGTATGAGCTAGATGTTGTAACATCTAATGTTATGGTTTAAATTTTTCATGAAGATAAGTGAATTCATGACAAACGCTTTATAAATTTATCACTTAGTGAGATTCTCATAGTCACAGTGACATGGTGACACCTTGCTCTTGGTTTTCCTCCCCATATCATACTAGGTGATTCAGTATTTAACCAACCTAAACCAAGTTTAAACATATAGTAATGGAATATTTAAACTTTGGCTATAGTTTAATTTTTTTTATCAAGGTTGATACCTTGCAAGTGAAAGTACAATGAGGTTTTTGATATAGCATTAACAATGGGTGATGCATTATTGATTCCTTGAAACTTGTAAAAAAGAATAAGATTAGAGAGATACCACACCATTAAAAAACCTTTGTGAGCTCCAAATATTGTTAAACTACTTGATATAGTCTGAGACTTGCAATCTAAAACTCCTTGCCATTTTTTGAATCTGTAAACAACACATATTTCAAAATAAATTATCCAAAGTTATCATACTTTTATATTCAATACTATATTTATGAACCTCTTAAGGATTTAGTTTATTGTCACTACGAGGGAATCATGCATCGTGATGTTAAGGCACACAATGTCGAGATAGACCATGAGCATAGGAAATATTGTCTCATAGATTGGGGCCTTGTAGAATTTTATCATCCTAGGAAGGAAAATAATGTTTAGGTTCCATCAATATACTTTAAAGGTTTGAATCTCGTTTATTTGGAATAGTATGATTATTCACTAGATATGTGGATCCTTGGTTGCATGTTTGCAGGAATGATATTTTAGAAGGAGCCATTCTTCTATGGCCATGATAATTATGATCAACTATTTAAGATTGCAAGGGGTTCTTGGCACATATTAATTAAATTCTTATATGAAAAAAATATCAAATAGTCATTGATCATCATTTTGAAGCACTTGTTTGAAGGCATAGTAGAAATCCTTAGTCAAAATTCATTAATGTTGTCAAACAACATCTAGTTGTTCCTGAGGCAGTTGTTTTCCTGGATAAGTTGTTGAATATGATCACCAAGAAAGATCAATCTCAAAAGAAGCAATGGCCCATACCTATTTTTATCATGCGATATTTGCAAAGGCAAGTAGGACTCGTGCTCATTAAGATTGATCTAATTATATTGTCTCACATGCCACCATATGATTTCATAATTTGAAAACCATACCAAAAAGGTTGTTTTGGGTGCAAAGGAAAGTTGTTTCTACAAAAAAAAAATTAGATCCACAATTCATTCAGATATGAAAAGTGGAAGATTGGTTTTGTACCTTGCGGGTCACCAAGGAAAAATTAAAAGGTTTACACATCAACGACCCTCAATTAATTGCAACTGTTAATATGGTGGACACATGGAAGGCTCGATTAAGACACAGGGCATCCAATACCCAATATTCCATGTATGCATGCATGGGGAGATTTGTTATGAGATTGAATTTTGCAATGCTACATTTGATTCGATGTGGGGTTGGTTGATCTATATTTGTCCTTTCCCAAAGAAAAGATGAAAATTGATAAGGATTGAGTTCAACTATGGAGGCTCTTATTGAGCCGATCATGTTTGATTACATGGGCCAACATTTTTCATTTGTAGTGAAGATGGGCCACTATAGTTTATCAGATCACTCCTCAATAATCATTTGGCTTCATAAAACAATTTAATGTGTTTATGCTGACAACATTGTTATTATCAATGGATCAACATGTTCAGGGCCTATTTACTCTTTCTCCATATCATCCTACTAAAGTGAGGAGATTAGCATGTGTTGCATTGGTTCAATTACTAGAGATTAACCTAATTTACTGTAGCCCCACATGAGAAACATCATTGAATACATGTTGCAAGAAATCAAGAAAATTATGTAGACGTGGCTTTCCAGGCATGTGAATTTTGGTCTAGTTTGTGCAAAGCTCATCTTCCCCATAGACATCGATGGAATTTATATAATGCTTGATTGTTGTTGTTATCACTTAGTATATTTTTTGGGTTGTATCAGAAAAACCCCCAAGGTAAATTTTTAAAACCTAATTTAGGTTGGAGTTTGATCCTTCCAACTAGAGAGGGCTCTCTCTTGGATTAAAGATGATTTTCTAATATGGTTTAATATGATAGGGACTAGAGCCATAAAGAGGACAAACTTTGATATTTTTGCTGGATGAGTTGAGGTGAAAAAATCATTGGGCATACGGTCAAAAGATAAACAATTAATGATGATCAAACTGAGGACAAATAAACTATTTTCAAAGCAAAAGATAGTCAATATGCTTTGACATTGAAATTTTCATTGTAGTATGGGGAGAAAAAGGAGAATAACAGTCCACTAAACATAAAAGCACCATTAATAGATGAATCTCATGTTCAACTTGATTGCACTAGTTTAAGAGCATCTATATCTCAAATGCATTCCAAAACTTTCAACCAAATACTTAAAGAAAGTTAGTTAACGAGAAAAAAGGTACATGGACAACTAACAAATAATGATCACAATACTAGATGCACATAGACACATGAATCCATGAAAAACTTTATTTCCATTCAGTTTGAAATTTGAATTAAACTTTAAAAATACAACCAACGGTCTTCTCTCAAAATCACTCAAACAAACCCCCAACTCATTGTTTTTCACTAATATATATGATAAATATTACATAAGCTTGTGGAGGATTCAAAATCCTCAAAATATTCCAAAACAAGAAACAATTGCAAAATACTTGAGCAAAACAATTTAGCTCCTACAATTATGGGTTTCTATCCTACAGCAGGCAGTACGCTTTTTACAATAAATAAGCCATGCGATTTATGAATATTTTGGTGGTATTCATCTCTTCTGGCTCAAGTGTAGATGTGGCATCATTAACTGCATCCTAGAAGCTTCCATAAATTAAAATCCTGCAGATTTCACAATGAATAAGAATGCTGCGGAAAGTGTTTCTCAGATAATTTCACGAACTAGTTTTCTCTATGAATTCCTTTCTTGAGCCCTTTTTCCTTCAAAATTGATTCTGGAAATGGTGGTATTGATCATATAAACTTTTATTCATCTCTTGAGAGATATGTACCTTTCACTTTCACATCATTCATATTTCTTTTTACCATTGCAAAACAAAAACCTGTCAAATTCACAACGACCCTACAACATCATGCCCGTTCTCCATAATTGATGAAATCGAGATGATACTCATCCCTTGAAGGTAGTTGACAGTTGTAACAACTTTACGCCAGCTAGATATTTCTAGAAAACAATCTCTATACATTTCACAACGAACTGAAGACACTGCAAAATATGTTTTCAGGAAAATTTGCAGCGAATTGAATACACTGTGAAATGTCTGTTTTGAGATTTTTCTTGTTTTCTTTGATGAGCTAACCCCAAAATGAATGAAATGACCAACTAAATCATTCTTTAGCTACATGATGAAATACACAACTGATCTTTACCATCATAAATTGCCAGGAACCCCAATTACAACTCTTTGAAAATATTTTAAAATACAAAACAAAATGTTTGGCTTCTTGGTCATGAAAACTGGCCTGCCAACATATTTCTGAAAACAAACATAACTCACCACTCCTTCATAACCCCAGGTCTTCAAAACTTGCTTCATACAAGCAACATTTCTTCAGGCAAAATTAAAAAAGCTACATTCTTCAAGAAAAATGTAAGATGGTTTGGCATTATTTTACATTGAATTCCTTGAACCTGTTGCCTTAGTAAGGATCTTCAAATTCCTTTTTGATACTTTGCTTTTCACCCTTTGCAATTATTCTTTCAAGGTTCTTTTCTCAGCTTGCAAATTTGTGTTCTGTCTTTTTAGACTTGATAATTTCTTTCTAGTGATTAACCATCTTCTGACAGTTTTCTTGGCATTCTTAATCTCACCCTCAATCTCATTCATCTCACCTACTAGCTTAGTTGCATGTTCTTGATGAGCTTCCTTTTGCTTTCTATTTTCCTCCCTCAGTTGGACTATCATCAATTGTTCTTTATTAAGCTCAATATTGAGACCCTTATTCACATCATCATCTTCTAGTTCCTATTGTTGGGATGATACTTGTTTCTCCACTGGAACTTCTTCTTCTACACAATCTATGGCTAGAGCTCTTCTTTTTATTGATCTGGTGAGGGGTCTCCTTGGTGCAGGGGATTCTTCATCTTCAAGAGTAAATACTAACTTCCTTCTTCCTTTTTTCTTCTCTTTAATATTGACACAGATTTTATCTATATCTTGGATTTGCCTTTTTCCTTTTCCCTTATTTTCCTTTGATGTGCCTACTCATGTTTGTGTGTCTTTATGAACAGGGGAAAATGTCTTTTTTTGGCATGATGGATTCCTACAGCTTCAACACTAAAAACTGTTGATAGTAGAACAAATTCCCAATCCAAATCCTTCTTATTTAACTTTTCTAAAATCAACAACCTTATCAAACAAAAATGGAATAGTGCATTCCCAAAAAACTTTGCCTTCGCCTGAACCTTATCTACCATTTTTCCTAGACTCCTATGAAGATAAAAGGGTAGATTCATGGTTTTATTACTTGTATAATGCTTCAATATCCTAAGGTGATAATGGAAAACCATTGTAAATATTCCTTCACAAGTGAAATACTTCTATATAAATCTATGTTAGGATTTTTAATCCTCCCTTGACCAATCTGTCTATTAGATTATTTTAGCATAACTTGGGAGTTTTATTTAATTATTTGGGTCCACTTGGCCTAATGGGGCCACATGTACCAGTTACTATAGTGAGGGGAACACTGATAGAGGCTAACTTCCACTAACTGCACTTTCATGCATCGGTTTAGGCACCTCCTAGGCCATTCCCTACATTTTAGGAGCCACTGGGAGTCCCGACGCCAACCTCCTTCAGTTAGTTGGAGTTGGAACTAGTTAAGCTTAGTTATTTTCTAGTTACTTTCAGTTAGATCACAATCAGCTCAGATAGCACCAGTTATACATGACTACATGTGGATAAGGCACTTTTCCTCACTTACCACTTCAGTTAGTCTAAGTTAACTGATTATAACTAATTGTGTGACTTGATTAGACATCTGGAGTTAACCACTTGGAATTCGATGGTGATTTAGACATATTTAGTTAGCCATGTAGTCAGATACAGTCACATCCATTTGGTAGATTCGAATTCATCCCTAATGATTTGAATTATTTCCTATGTAACACTATTGTAACACCGGATTATGAAATGAAGATAATACTATAATTCCCTGAGCAATACTTGTCTGTTTCCCGCGAGATTTGATTTGTTCAGTTTGTATAATTCACTCATATTCACTACATCAATAATTCTGGACTCATTGCTTGATGATCTAAATGGCACCGAAATTTTATCATGGTATCAGAGCCATTTCAAGAAAGCTTCATGTATGTCTACTCTCCATTGAACACTAGAAGCAGTTGGGTTTCAACATAAGTCCTGCGATCTTTGCATTGCTAACTCTGGACTAGTTAGGAGATGTCTCTGTGGGTGTGACGAACTCTGAGAAAGTGTTCATGTTGAAAGGGAAGGCATGATTCTAACATGGTTCAAATGTTTTAGTGTTTTGTAGTGAAATTCTACAGGTGCTATGTATCTTGTGTGAAGATATTGTCTGTTCCAACAGGAGAATTATGGATTCTCTACCTTCTACACCTCGGATCCTAACACCCTTCAATTATCTTGATTGGAGGGCAGATATGCAGCTTGCCGTGTGCAAGCTAGGCTGCTACAAGATAATACTTAGAAGGGAGGTTGAGCCCCATCATTGAGATAAGAGAAACAAGTTTCTGAACTGCTTAGATGAAGCCTTCAGTTATCTATGCACTCACATATCTAGATATCTCTTCTTCCACCTTGAAGCTTTGAGGACTCCTAGAGAAGCCTGGGAGAAGCTTGAAGACTTGTTTGGAAAGCAAGATGAGCTTTGGGGACACATTCTGGAAAACGAGTTGGTATCCTTACATCCTAGCAACTTCGAAACCATACAACAATTTTTTACTAAATTCAAGTCTCTTGCACTCCAATGCAAACAGTGCAGAATAGAAAGAAAGGATGAGCAAAACGTGCTCTCCATTCTCAGCAAACTCGGTTCTGAGTATTCTATATTTGTCTCAATATTCCATTTCAAAAGGGATTCCTTTCTCGATTGGAAAATACCCTCACTTGATTCCTTTGTTGAGTCCTTAATCAAGGAGAAAGAGATGTTGATACGGATGGGAGTAATCAAGACCTCCAAAGATCAAGCTCTCCTAGTATCAAACTCTACCAAAATGCAATCTAAAGGGAGATCTAAAGGAAAATATCCTAAAGTAGTTGATTCGAAGCCTAAGTAGAATCATAAGACTTCTGAAGGAGCTTTGGGCTCTAAGAAGAAGAATAAGAATGATAAGAAGATGTGTCCCTATTGTGTGAGGGGTTTTCACCTTGAAGACCTGTGTATGAAGAAGCAGATCGACCAACTGTCAGCCCTCCTCAAGCAGAACAACATAGCTCTTCCACAAAGAGCTAAGAAGTCTGACGATGAAAAATTGACAGATGATCATGAAAGGTGCCATGCCTTGAAAGCCGTCCTCTCTCGGTTGACAACCTATTTGATTGATTCTAGAGCATCTAATCACATGGTTGCCTTCAAGGATTTCCTCTCCACTCTCAGCCTCTCAAGAGGGCCTACTACATGGGAGATGAATCCCAAATTACAGCAGCAGGAAGAGGTTCCATTAAATTATAGCATTGTTAGATCAAAGATGTTCTCGATGTACCCTCTCTTGCAGCTAATATGTTGTCTGTATACCAGATGACTCGCACTAGCACACCAAAGCAAGTGTTTTTTGGCCCTAACTCAGTAGTGATCAAACAAATCTCAACTGGGGAGATTATAGCGAAAGAAATTATAGATCATGCCTCTAAGGAATATGCTTTCTCTGACTCCATTCCATACTTAGATTTAGTGCTACCACAACTTCCATTCGAAACAGATGAAGGTATCAAAACTCCTTCTCTCCCTATTGCAGATACAAATTTGTTGTCTAACTTTTCAAGTTCAGATTCAGAAGAAGAGGAAGACCAACATGATTCAGATATTGAGCCTAAACCTCAAAGAGATCTAGATCCAGATCCAACATCTACCTCATTTCAGCAGCCTAAATGGGCTCAATAGCTCATAGATGCAGTTCAAAATGGTGTTGGGGATCCAGATGATAAAAGAAGAATGAGGTCCAAGTATTAGAAAGTGAATGTTGCACTGTCCCACATAGATCCACTTCTCCCTAAGAGGTGCTTCATGATGTTGGGGTTAGATCCTCAAACATTCAGAGAAGCTTTCCATGATCCTAGATGGCAGGAAGCTATGGATGAGGAATTTGATTCGCTACATGATAAAAAAACTTCGGAACTTGTCTCCTTACCTCCAGGAAGGAATCTTGTTTAGTGCACGTGGGTCTACAAGACCAAGATAGCCTTTAATGGAACCACACCTAAGTACAAGGTTCGGTTGGTGGACAAAGAATACTCTTAGGTCCAAGGCTTGGACTACAATGAGACATTCTCTCCAGTAGCTATAATGGATTCCATCAGACTTGTCTTGGCAATTGCATCTTCCAAGAGATGGGAGGTACATCACATGGATGTGAAAAGCACTTTCCTCCATGGTGATTTGAAGGAAGAGATATACATGAAACAACCTAAGGGGTGTATTGATGATCCTTCCTTAGTTTGCAGACTAAGGAAATCACTGTATGGACTCAAACAAGCCCCAAGGGCATGGCACTCCAAGATGGACGCCTTCCTCATCTCACTGAAATTTGAAATATGTAATTCAGATAATAATGTTTACATGCATAAGAAAGAGGGATTCTTTCTTTTGATTGTGCTTTATGTGGATGATTTACTCATTACTAGCAGCTCTGTTGTTGGATTAAGAAGCACGAAATCATCCCTAAACAAAGCATTTGCTATGATTGATCTAGGACTATTAAGATAGTTCATTGGTCTCGAAGTAAGTTAAAAGACTTCGGGAATCATGATCTCATAGTACAGATATTCATCAGACATGCCCAGGAGATTCCACATGGAAGACTACAATGCAGCCCCTTGTCCTTTCCTATCTGGAATCAGGCTAGAGGAAGGTGGCTCTACACCTTTGGTAGACAACACTCTCTATAGACAGCTCATTGGGAGCCTTCTGTATCTCACACATTCGAGACCATACATATCCTATGCTATGAGTGTTGCTGCTAGGTACATGTAGGAGCCACATGAGCTACATTGGAAGGAAGCAAAGAGGATCTTGCACTATGTGTAGGGTACCAAACACTTTGGGATTCATTATGCAACTGGTGCACATCTTGATCTTATAGGCTTCACAGATCTAGACTGGGCAGGATATGGGAATGATAGGAAATCCACTTCAGGATTTGTGTTTATGATCGGATCTGGGCTAATTTGTTGGTCCAGCAAGAAGCAAGAAGCACTTGCACTCTCTTCAGCAGAGGCAGAGTATCGGGGAGTTGTGAATGCAACTATTTAGGCTGTGTGACTACATGGCATCTTGACAGAGTTCGGGGTTCATACTTCACCTTCTATGGACATTTACTATGACAACCAGAGAACCATCAAAATCTCTAGTGATCCAGTTCAGAAGCAAAGAACAAAGCACATTGAGGTTCACATGCACTATATTAAGGAACTAATGCATGATAAAACTATCATACTACTGTCCTACAGAGGATTAGGTTGCAGATATTTTTAACAAGTCTTCTACTAAAAAGAGATTTGTCTTTCTCAAGTCTCTTTTACGTATTAAGGCTTGATCCACTGTCCCCATCTCTGCTTGTTTTGAGGGTTTTTTTTCCCATGAGGTTTTCCCCTATTTCCTCAGTTTATTAAGCAACATTTTTATATTTTAGATTGTATATGGGTGACTTATGGACTTGTTTCCAAGGTCCATAGTTGTCCAAGTTAGGATTCAGGGGGGGTGTTGGGATTTATAATCCTCCCTTTACCAAACTCTGTATTAGATTATTTTATCCTAACTTAGGAGTTTTATTTAATTATTTGGGTCCACTAGTACCATTGGGTCCACTTGGCCTAATAGGGCCACATGTACCAGTTACTAGAGTGAGGGGAACACCAATAGAGGCTAACTGCCACTGACTACACTTGCATGTGTTAGTTTAGGAGCCTCCTAGGCCAATCCCTATATTTTAGGAGCTAGTGGGAGACCCAACACCAACCTCCTTCAGTTAATTGGAGTTGGAACTAGTTAAGCTTAGTTATTTTGCAGTTACTTTCAGTTAGATAACAATCAGTTGAGTTAGCTCTAGTTAGACATGTCTGCATGTGGATAAGGCACTTTTCCTCACCTACCACATCAGTTAGACTGAGTTAACTGATTATAACAGTTTGTGTGACTTGATTAGACATCTAGAGTTAACCACTTGGACTTCGATAGCGATTTAGACATCTTTAGTTACCCATGCAATTAGATACAGTCACATCCAGTTGGTAGATTCGAATTCATCCCTAATGATTCGAATTCTTTCCTATGTAACACTGGATTATGAAATGAAAATAGTACTGTAATTCCCTGAGTAATACTTGTTTGTTTCCTATGATATTTGATTTGTTCACTTTGTCTAATTCATTCCTATTCACTGCATCAATTATTCTAGAATCATTGCTTGATGATCTAAATGGCACAACAATTTTAATAATTTTTAACAACTCTAAAATTGATCCTGAATGTGTGCGTTTGGAACTCCAACAGACATGGTTTCATCCTTAAACTTAGGCTTAAGAAATTGATTGCAGGAGACAATTTTAATAGCTATGCCCTTGAACCAAATTTCACCATCCCTGGGTATCCCTATGGTGAATGAAAATGTTCTCTCTGAGACAAAAAAAACTTCGATGAGCCAACCTTTTTCTGCACACCATCACGGTTCATGGAAAATTGTTTTGACACCTCCATATGTACTCCTTGTAACTTTTGCAAAAACCCCAAGCAACCTGTTTTTGGCAACATATCAACCACAGATGTGTTTGAATCTATCAACTTCATACCCTGGGGTTCATGTTTTACCATTTCTCCTCCTTTGTTATACTTCTTCTTTTGCTCTCTAACCATTGTGAAACAGTCAGACTTACCTGCAAGAAAACATTGCCTATGGATTTTGTAGCGAATTTGGGATTTCACAACGTGTAGTAGTTTTGCAATGATTGGAAATTTTGCAACGATAGGAAGATAGGTAATGGGTAAATTTCAGGATAAGGGAGGAGGGGTTTGATAGTGACAAAGGAAAATCCAACAGTTAGAGAATTCATAATGATGAAGGGAACTCATATCAGATGGAAAAATTCTGCAACAAATAGATTCTATAGTGAATTGTAAGATTGTGTTGCTGCTGCAACTGCTTCCGCTGCAACTGATTCCGCAAATTTTTTCATTATTTTAGCCCCCCTCCTTTTACTTTTATTAGAATTAGACTTAGATTTGTTTTCTTGTTCGAAGAGGTTCACCCTTAAACACTTAGCTTTTGAAGGATTGAGCAAAGAAGTTTTTTCAACGCAGTAAAACTTAGATTTTTGCTCCGATGTATCGGATGAACTCGACAAGTTGGTCCGACGGTATTGGAGGAAATCGACAAGTTAGGTTGACATTGTTGGAGGGAAAAAATTTAGTTCTCTTCCTTTCTCCTTTTCGGAGGAACTCGGCGAGTTGAGTCGACACGGTTGGAAGAACTCACCAATTTGATCTGATTGGACAACGGGCGCCTAGCTTTCGAAGCACTTGAGTAAGTGCCACCGAAAAGGTCGGCAATGGAAGATCAGTTTTCCCACAAGAATGAGATGACAAGATTCATTCGGTGATGGTGACACTTGTCGAGGAAACTAATTAAGTTCTGCCGAAACAGTTGCAAGATGAAGCAAAAGAAACTTAAAAAAGGACGCCAAAAAAATGTCGGAACAACTTGAGAAAGGGCACCAACACAGTCGACATCATCGTTTCATTGGAAACAACTGAGACATAAAGAATTGCATGCCAAAGAATGTTTATGGTGCCAACAATTGCATTAATGAGCCCACCAACCGCTTTTATGACTATGTTTGTTTCATTTTTTATAAATACGGTGGAGGTTTTTGGGTTTTATTATTGCAAACACCATTTTCCACACCCACCAAGAGTCAGAGGACAAGTCGCGACCCCATGTTCTCAACTAGCTTCCGGAGCCTCTCAACAACCAATAGGTAGGTCACTCTGAGCCCATGGTTTTTTTAAATTTTGTTTTATTTTTAAGGTTTGCGGTCCTAGTCCTTCCTTCCATACTTACCCTCGTCCATCCCAAATATCATAGTTAATTTTAAATTAATAAACGTGAAGCACATAATTTCCTTTGGTTGGGAATTTTGTCTTAACTAACAAACCCCTTTTCTATGCCGCAACTATGTACCTCACTCACACTCTCCCGACAAGGTTTAGTTTTCATGTATATAAACTCACCGTATCTGGATTGAACTCCATGACTTGGTTTCCTATGAAATGGTGGGGGAATTAAGTCCATATTTTGGTGTATAATATGAACTCGGAACAATCCTTCTCATGCCACGGTTATCTCAGAATCATGTTGATTATGAAATGAAAGTCACACCTTTCCATTGACTAACTGGCTTAATCTTGATTTGAAGTAGATTCGACAGCTAATGTAGATTACATGAGAAATGATGTGTGTAAAACCCCTTTCTTTGGAGGAGGTGGTTGCAAGAAGCGTCATGTACCGGGGATGGAGGTAGATAGGATACCATTTTTTTACTTTGTTCCACCAATTTGAACACTTTTCCCATCCAAATTATTAAACACTCTATTTGTGGCAATTACTAGGTGGTTTGACCCAGAGGCACATATGATAATGAGTCTTACACACATAAGAGAGGGTGCAACGCATGGGAGTTACACTTATTGCTCCAAGGAGGGAAATAATAACCAATGATATATCTCCTTTTAATTAGTATCAAATATGGAAGGGCCGGTGCAGGAGTAGTGGGATATATCGTTAGGCAAGGAAGGTTGAAACCGAAAGACTAAGACTAATTTTTTAAAATCCTTTTTTCAGTAAAGATAGAGTAGGATTGTATTCCTGCATTGTGTATTTTCTTTTCTAGAGTTAGCGGGTATTTGTTCAACTTGAATTATAAATTGGCATCTTCAATATTTAGTAAAGACATAGGTATGGAATAAGTCTCAATTTTCGGAGAAACTTCGGAGCTTTTGCTTCAAATCCTTAATAAATAAACCGATTTTTATTTGATAGTCCTCTACCATTTTTCATTCTGATAAGTCCGTTAGAGATATGAGTGAGTTAGAACTTTTGGATATACAGGTATCAAGTGCCTATAAAGGGTTGTTGTTCCTTCCTATGATCAGATATTTTCTTTTTCCATATGCTCATAAAACTAAATTATAATCCATTGAGACACATCATTGAATTATTGGAAAGAAAATTTTGAAGTGTTTTTTCCTTTCTTAGTTTCATACTATGTCCCACACATTTTCCTATTGTTTAAATTGCTTATACCATTTTTCTTCTGTTCAACAAGATTAACAAATGCCGAAGAAGGGTACCAAGAAGAAGTCTAAGGTGAGCGGAGTAGATTTAGACGTGGAGGTTGTATTAGACACTAGGATAGAAACTATGTTTGGATATACATAAGCAGTAACCGATATTTCCCTTGAATTCAAATGGGGGGAATTGTATCAAATGATAGGATACCAGGACATCCCTAATATAGGTCTCGAGGAGATGGTGCTGTATCAAAATATCAAAAGGCTGGGAATCACCAAAGCCGCTACATGCCCATAACTCTTTTCTTGTTTAGAGGTTATTGGGTGGATTCTACCACAAGCTGATCCTACATCTAGAATCATTTTTTACGCCAAAGGGAAGGCATTTTCCTCATTACATCCAGCTCATATAGTGGTGACATACAAGTTTCTGCCACCCCAAATCTTGATGACTGAAGATTGGATCAAAAGCATAACCATAGACCCCTTGGAATATGCAAATAAAATGATAGTACCAGGAAAGCAGCTGAGACAAAAAGCTAGCAAAGAATATGAATGTCAAAGCTTAAGGACCCCTTTCAGGATTGAAGCTTTATTGTTGAGAAAAATTTGGCAGGGCAGATGGGACTGTCTACAAGTTAAATTGGGTGTCTTTGATTTATTACATAGTTTTTCAGGGCACAATTTTCAATTGGGTGGATATCATATCGGACAACTTGTCATCATCAGTTGCAGTTGCACAAGGAGGTCTAAACCAAAAGAAGGCATAATTCTATATGTCTTCATACTTCATATATTGTATACTAGCTAGAAATACATTTCCCAAGTTGGGGTGCATCTGGACTAGAACTGAATCACCAATCTACGTGGCTTATCAGATCTTGTGGGCCCATCAATATGTGAGCTATTATAATCTCATACGTGAAGAGTTCCTTATGCCTCTCTACTAGATAATTTTCCATGAGGAGCCAAACTGCTTGTGTGAAAATGAAATGGAAGTCATCAGTGAATATGAGAACTACTACTTCTCACAGGAGGGCATGTACATCATAATGTATGGATGTTCCCGAGCTCCATCCCTTTTGCCTAGATATGCAACAGACTATGTAGTTCACAAGGAAGATGTGAGACAAGTATTCATAAATGGGATCGGCATCTACTTGGATGATAAAAAAAGGCCTCATTTCCTCCATTGCCCTTCTTTATAGGAGCATACAAATTTTCAAGAATAAAAGGGGTTGAATATTTTGTGAAGGAGCTAGAAGTGTTCCACTTTGGGGAGAATAGTTTTGCCATGAATGATAGTAGGAAGAAGGTCGTTGAACATTGCGCAATGGTCAAGATACATTACGAATACGAAGACTTATTCTAAAAGGATGAAGAAGTGTTCATAAGAGAGAAAAACATGACTAAACTCAACAAAATCTTTGCTCGAAAGAGTGGTGCCAACACTAGTCAGACTATCAGCACTGCAATGGAGGTAAGGCTTCAGAAACAAAAAGGAGGAGGCTGAAAGGAAGCAGGTAGAAGAATCCCAAAGGATGAAAGAGGAAGAAGAAAGATTACGAAAGGAAACAAAAGAGAGAACACAAAGGGAAGTCGAGGAATAATGGAGAAGAAAATAAATAGCTGAAGGGGAAGAAACAAAAGAGATAAAGAGGACAAAAGAAGAAGATAAGGTCAAGAAAGATGTGGACAAAGAGGCAACCCAAAATGATCCCAATAGCCCACATAACATGGACTTGTACCCTCGTAGCAAAACAAGTGAGACACTTACTAGTGGCCACATCCCTTTTGAGGGACACAGACTCACCCCATTCATCGTGTCAAAGAAGCATATTGTGGCTCTCCTGGACACCATCATTTTTTATACGACAAGGAAGACCATCACGAGAAGGTAAGAGAAAATATTGAAAATTGGAACTCAGGCTGACGTGGTCACTGTCACCGAGAACACAATTATAAAAGGTAGTTGTAAATACTTGAAATTCACAACCTCGTTGAACATAGCGGCTTCCCAGGCTAGTGCTGACAACGTTGATAGATTAATGAATGGCGTGGGACAAAATAAAGGGAAAATGTTCAAATTGAAACATAACTTCGTGAAGGTGCGAGGATAAGGGATAGTATTAAAAAGGAAACATGACACCCTTCTCTTTGAGAAGGAGAGGTTACTGAATGAATACTAGAATCTAGAAACAAAAAAGGATGCATTAACTATGCAATTAATGATTATGGAAGGGGAAAGGAGTGACTTTGAATCTTGAATCGCCCAGCTAGAGTCGAGAGAGTTGGCTGCGAATCAAGAGGTCAAAGAATTGAAAACTCAGAAGGAGGAGTTGGTAAGGTAGAAGGAATATTTGACAAGACAACATGAGTTGGCATAAAAGAGAAAACAAGACGTGACTCCATTTTGTGATCAAGCCTACAATATTCAGGAACATATATACCGCGCTCAGGTAACTCTCACAGGTGAAATCTACAAGATGAGGATAATGAAGGCAAGAATGAATGTGATAGCTGCAGAGTCACTAGCATTTAGGAAAGGGTTGTTGGATATTGCAGAAAAGGTCAAAATCTAGATAGCCTGGAGGGAAACTAATTCAAAGTTCCTTGATCATTTGCCCTAGAGACAACATAGGACCTGAAATCAGAAATGGCACTTCTGGAATTTTGCAGGAAAGCTGTTAGGAGGATTAATAATGAAATTCCTAAAACCATAGAAAAGTGCCATGATTTTTATAAGAAAATCCACCAGGCCCATGAAAAGTGTTACATTCCTCTAGTTCAGAAGATAATTGAGCTTCCAGTAAAAGCCCAACGCATAGCACAGCTGCAGGATGGGTTGCAGGAAGACCTGGAATATATCAGAAAAATCGAATCCTTCACAGAAGAAGATACATCACTTTGTGGGACGGGATTCTATCAATGCATATCTCCTAGAAGACATTTGCAAGGCTACGACATAGAGGGTGGAATATATAGAGATACAATTGTCAATTCATGAAGTGGCATTGCAAGTGTTGGAGCCTAATAAATATAAGTCCATAGCTGAAGAAGCTAATGCATGGGAGACATATATTTTTAGTGTGGTAGGACCCACCTAATTTCTTGTTTTTAAATCTTTTTTATTTTCCTATGTAAGCACATAATGACAAATTTTGAGAATTCCTAGGGTTAGGGTAAAAGAAGAGTCACTAGAGGACAAACTCTTGTGTAATATAAATAGAGGAATAAAGTAAAGAGAAAGGGACTTTTGCTAGCATAATAGAAGCTGGACCATTTTGTAAGAGAACTATTTTTCTGCTAATAAGAAGGATCTATTTGCTGGGAAAGCCTGCACAAAGATTTTTCCTGAAATGTGTAATGTGGAACTACTGCTTCTTGTATTCATAACATATACTGTGAGATCGTTCTAGCTTTCTTGAATTACTTAATTGATGATGAATGATTTTACTTTCTATGCAAGTGTTTATGTGTGAAATGAGTAATAAATTGTTTTATCATATCATAGCTATCTTTGGTATTCTTTCTGCTGTAAATGTGAATATTGTGTTGAAACAACTAGTTGTTAGACTTGCATGAACATTTCCATCATATTACTCTTAATTCAAATTTGATCCCTGCAGGGATAGGGTAGGATAGGATGGTTAGCTTAGTTTAGGAGTAAATAGATAATTGATAAGGTAGGAGCGGTGAGATGAGAGGTAAGAACTTGCACATCGCTAGTGTGGTTTCTGTCTGTCAATTATATGCATTTAATTAGGCACTTGCATTTCATCCCTTAATTAAAAAGAATTACATAAACAGTGAACCGGTCCGCAACCAATAAATATTTTAAACCAATCAATCTACGGTAGCCGGACCGTTAACCAAACATATTCCCCACACCAAACGGTGGATGATCTAGTTGGGATCACTTACCGGGGAGAATCCCTACTGTCGATGCTTGGGAATTTTCGGGCATCAACACATTGCGAAATGGAAATCTATGACAATATGGAATTTGTTGTGTCTAAAGAAACAAGTGAAGGGATAAATTTAGAATGGGGTGGAAAATATTACCTATAGCAAGGAAAAAAATAGAGACTTGGGGAAATTTGCAATATTCATGAACTTTTTAGCAATTCCTAGCAAACTAAAAGTTTCGTAGCATGCACTAAACCAAGCCATCATGATTCATTATGACCCTTGAACAACTTTCAAAAAGACATGATTACATGAGATACCTTAAAAATCAACTTCAATCTCTTGGTTTATGATAAAGTCTCATAAGTTAATTATTAGGGATATGACTAAGGATTGACTCATGGAATCTCTGGGACCATAAATATGACTAACATGGGATCTAAGACTAAAACACAATAGAAAATGACTTTTAGGACCAAAATTAAAGTACAACCATACCAAGACCCTACCTAGACCCATGTCTTAACTTTAGACTTTACATGACCATAGACTCTATTACTAACAAATCCCTTTAATCCCAAAATTTTAAAGACCATTGTTAACTTGTGATCCATAGCGCATTAATACGCACTCACAATTGTATTGTTGTTGAACACATTGAGACATTTGAAGTAATTCATGATGAATTACATAAAATAATTACCTTATTGATGGAATTTATGTGAAAAATGTCACTTTGAGGATTTCAAACACATTAGAGTTTATGTCGATACCATTTAAGGAATGGGAACTTACAATTCAAATTGTTGTTCTATTAAATCTTTGCTATAAAGATTTTTTATATTACCTAGTTTGGGATGATATATGAACCAATTATTTGGTACTTTGACAAACTCATTCATATTATTGAAGAGGTCATGGTTTGAGTTGGTTCGTCTTTTATTGAGTTATTATTCCATAGTTGATTCAAATGGATTTGGTATCAACATGGACTAAGGCTACAGAAGAAACTACTAAATCAATATGTTAATTGGTATTGCAAATGGAGGCGCAAAAAAATGTCCAAGCTCGCCATAATCCAGATAGTAGTTTACTTCAACAATTGTTAGGATTTACTTTTAGGTGATTCCTTGATGGATATCCTCTTTTATTAGCATTTCAATATATTTGGAATAGAATCTTTGGTGGATAAGATATGCCTGAGACTCATTTATAGGAAAAACAAAATAAAGTGTGAAATGTGTACAAGGAAATGCATTGTGGTGTAAAGAAAATGAAGACTGGCCCTATAGAAGGTGCTTTTGACATAATGAATTGAATAAAAATAACCTATGCATTTGAAGGACTTAGTAGGAATTGATGCAGTGGAAGAGGAAGTCAATGAAGTTGTAATATTTTTGAAAAATCCTAAAATATTCAAGGAGATAGGAGGAAAGGCACCTCGTTGTGTTCTTATTTTAGGTGATCCGAGAATAGGAAAAATGAAATTGGCATATGCAATAGCCACACCAAGGCTTTAGAATTAGAAGGTGGAGTGTTATCACCCAAAAAGGGTTCACTACCTCATCTACCCCATTACATGGCTCATTTGTCCATTTTCCCACCATATTTCCTTCAAAAACCCATAAAACCATGCAAAAAGCCTCCAAAAGGCTTAAAATGCCTCCAAAAAGGCCATAAACCCCTTTTTTCCTCCAAAAATAGAAAGAAACCCTAAAAGGGAAGAAAAATATAAAATAATGAGAAAAAGAGGAAAAAACCCTAAAAAGCTGAAACCCTAATCAGCAAACCCTAACCCTAAAACCACATGGTTTCCAACTATAAATAAGTGATGGAGACCCCTCATTTCATATACACAATCACAAGTATCCTGCCTCTGCCAAAATTTGTCGTGAAACCCTAGCTCACCATTGAAGCTACTTTCACCGTGAGAGCCCCTTTTGGTCCATTTCCACCATTGGAGAAAGAGAAGAAGCAGCTTGAAGCTCGGAGCCACCGATATCGGACCAGCGCAACGGACTTCATCAACCTCCACATCGGAGGTAACATCAATAAAGATCATTATTTACTATTTACTGTTTTTGTTTCATGTTATTTACTTTCTACTGTTTTGCTTCATGAATGTTTAAATTTAGTTTTTACTTCACTTATAGCTTTTAATTCATATATCATTGAACTGCTACTAAGGAATCCATTGTCCTTAGTAGGTACTCATTCGTACAAGCTAGGGCTAAAACCCTAGCAACATGGAGCATGGGTGGGCCATGGTGTTTCCAGTGCCCGAGAGCTATTCCAAACTGCAAGGGAGTTTGAACCTTTTATTACTTTTGTGGATAATTTTTATCTTTTGTTGGTATTCATTGGAAAAAGTTGCACACCAAAATGCAAGATCATGAATCTATTATAAATCAATGTTTGGTTAGCTTTGATGGGTTTGATGCTTGTTAAGTTCTTCATGATGTTATCCTTTATAAGGTAACAATAACAAGTTTTGAACAAATACCAGATTCAACACATGGTTCACATAGCCTTCTTAAGAACACATCTATGTTCCATAAGGGTTATAAGGATTTTTATAACTGGGAACTGCAACATTTCAGAGATGAAAGAGCTTCATGATTTTATATTAATTTCTTGAAAACCATATCAAAAGGGGTTTTTTGGGTGCAAAGACTTTTGGACCCACAATTCATTCATATATGACAAGTGGAAATTTGATTTTGTACATTGCATGTTGCATAGAAAAAAATAAAAGGATTACACATTAGCAATCCTCAATTGATGGCAATGATCAATATACAGGTGGACACATGGAAGGCTTGATTAAGAAAGAGGGAATCCAACACCTAGGATTCCATGTATAAATGCATGAGGATATTTGTTATGAGCATGAAGTTTGCAACATTACGTTTGATTTGATGTAGGGTTGGTTGATGAAAATTTATATTTTCCCAAAGAAAAATTGAAAATGGTTAGGTGTCCAATTTGTTAATGTAATTGTAACTTCGGAATGTATTCACTTGTATTTCTTATGTATTGTACCCTTATGTTTATTCCGGGATGTGTCTGTAATGTACTTGAGTCATTTCATGCATGATGTTTATATCGGGAGTTTCTATAATGTAAACAAGTCATGTCAAGTCATTGTGGGTAACCCTCCTATTGGTCAAGGGTTAAAGTCCTCGCAATTCCAGGGCACTAGGGTTATTAGACTCTCCTAGAGAAGTTGGCCCTAGTAGGTTATTGTCAATTTGGGAATTGGTATAATAGAGAGTGAGCCTCTCTATTTATCACACACTCAGTCACACTCAGTTGTAGCGCATAGCTGAGAAAGAAGAAGACACTGGGGCTAGGAATAAAGAGGCTACTGCTCTCGGGAGATCATCTTACTATTTTGGGGTCTTACTTTTGGTGCTGATTATATCTCTGAGGAAGTTGCAGGGTTTTCTCCATTTATGGTTTCCCCAAGGAAAAACACTGTGTTCATTGTCTCTTGTGTTTGATTGCTATGCTTGTTATTCTCTCAATTAAAGATCCTAATGTAATGCTAGCTTAATGTTTAAAATCTAACATGGTATCAGAGCTAACCTGAGAAGAAGACACTGTGCAGCTGCGGGAACTAGGGATTCCTACTTTTTGGATTTCTCTCCATAGATTTTCAGCAAAAGATGGTTGGACTAACTCTCCTCTCTAGGGCGCATCTTTCTGTCGAAGCAGAATCCAATTCTGAGATTTTTTTAGTTTTGGACCCGACACTGCTGCCGAAAATTAGGGCTCCACATAAGTGGAATTTTTTAGTGAGCCTAGGTCTTGATTGATATCCTCCTCAAAATCGAAGTTTAGAGATCAAGATCAAAGCATTTGGTTGGATAGATCTCCGGAAAAGTCAAACCCTAATCTGCTCCTAAACCAGCACTGCAGAATTTCAGCTCCAAATCCAAATCCGACATCTTGACCTTGTAAGATCTAAATATTTTGTATTTCCATTTGAGGTTCTTATTTAAGATGTCTCATCCTACCAAGCTTGATGAAAAGCTTGAGGGAGCTGATAACTTCCGGGCCTGGAAGTATAGGATCTCCCTGGTCCTGGAAGTATAGGATCTCCCTGGTCCTGGAAGAAAATGAGTTAGACTCCTATATCAATGAGGAGGTTCCTGTTCCAGAGGGAGATGAGGCTAAGGCCTTACACAAGAGGAAGTTGGTTATGGAAAAGAGGATTATTTCTGATTCAATCAAGGATCACCTCATACCACATGTGTCCTCCCTAAAGACACCTAAAGCTATGTTTGATGCCCTAACCAAATTGTTTGAAGGGAAGAACATAAAACGAAAGATGACTTTGAGAAACCAACTGAAGAATGTAAAGATCCAAAATGTAGAGACCATCCAGTCTTACTTTACAAGAGTCTCTCAGATCAAGAAACAACTGCAAGTAGTAGATGAATAAGTGGAAAATGTAGAGATTGTAATGACCACCTTGAATGGTCTCCCTAGATCATGGGACTCCTTCATTCAAGGAATCTGTGCCAGAAAGAAGTTAGTCAAGTTCAGCAGACTATGGGAAGAGTGCTCTCAAGAAGAAGCTCGAATAACAATTTGGGAAGAAAAGATGGGAAGTGAAGATTAAGCTCTCACGGTACACTCCAAGAAAACTAGAAGAAGTTCTCATCACCCCAGAGGTAAGCACTCTCACAAAGATAACACTAGAAAAGATTTGTCTAGAATCAGATGTTATACATGTGACGAAAAAGGACACTATGCTAGAGAATGTCCTAGAAACAAAAATGTCTCTCACAAGAAGAAGGGAATCAATAGAAGACATCATGCTCATGCTGGAAAGGATGATGAACCTTCAACGAAGAGATTCATACAAGAAAGTGATGATTCTTCTAGTGATGAAGAATATGTTTTGATTTTCGCTCTCATGGGAAACATTACACATGGAAGCAATGATTGGCTTATAGACAGTGGGGCTTCCAAACATATGACAGGATTCAAGGAATCCTTTGTGAAACTATCAGAACATGAATCACCACACAAGGTGAAACTTGGAGATGACTACCGGTATCCAATAAAAAGTAGTGGGAAATCCTCCTATAAGCTAGACTCTGGAAAGTCTATGACAATGAAGGAAGTATTGTTTGTACCAGTACTAAAGAAGAATCTCCTCTCCATATCTGCATTAGATGCAAAAGGCATGAGGGTTGCATTTATATATCACCAAGTTATCATGTGGCCAAAGGGAAATACTATTAATGATGCAGTAGTGATTGGGGAACAAGAAGGAAGTCTATACAAATTGAAGGGCCATCCAGAGAACAAGCCTTGGTACATGACACAGTAGAGCCAAATGAACTTTGGCATAGAAGGCTTGCACATGTGCATTACAGAGCACTACCACTTGCAAGCAAAGCTATTGAAGGTCTTCCAGAAATTCAAGCAAAACATGATGGGGTCTGCAAAGGATGTGCGAAAGGAAAGAACACAAAGAAGACATTTCCAAGTAGCGAGAGCAAGGCAAAAGGAATCTTGGAAATCATCCACTTCGATGTATGCGGTCTAATGTCATCAAGTTAATTAAGCAGGTATGCATACTATGTTTCTTTTATTGATGACTTTTCTAGGAAGACATGGATTTACTTTATGAAGAACAAAGATGAAGTTTTCAACAAGTTCAAGGAATTCAAAGCCTTGATCGAGAACCACACTGAAAAGAAGATCAAGACCTTTCGATCAAATAATGGCGCAGAATTCACATCAAATGAATTCAAAGAGTTATGAATTCAGGGATTAAGAGGGAGTTATCCACTCCATGTAATCCACAACAGAATGGGGTTGTAGAAAGGAAGAATAGAACTATCATGGAAGCTGCAAGAGCAATGCTTCATGATCAAGATCTTCCCATGCATCTATGGGCAGAAGCTGCCAGAACAGCGGTGTATGTACAGAACCGTACTCCACACAGAGTACTCAAGAACAAGACACCTGAAGAAGTATTTTCCGGCAAGAAACCAGAAGTTAGCCATCTCAGAATATTCAGCTATCCAGTGAACATACACATCCCAAAAGAAAAGAGGACAAAATTAGATCCTTCAAGAAAGAAGGGTATATTTGTGGGATACTCTGAAAGATCGAATGCTTACAGAATATACTTCCCAGGATTCAAGAAGATCGACATAAGCAGGGATGTAACATTTGACGAAGACTCAGCCTACAACAAATCTAGAAAGAAACCTGCTGAAGTTCCTGAAGAAGCAGAAGCACCCAGAATTCATGACACAACCATGAACGAAGAAATTCAAGAAGAAGATCGAGAATTTGAAGAACCTCAAGAACCTGTAGATCCACCTCAAGAGAAGAATCCTCATAAGAGGAAACCTGCTTGGGTATGAGAAGCTATCCAAGGTGTGGAAAGATACATGGCTCCAGAAGAGAATCACAGAGAAAGAAAGAGGACCAGGTCCTGCTCTGGATATGTAGTATTATTATGTGATTTCATCGATAAATAACCTTCCAACTATGAAGAAGTGGCGGAACGGAAAGAATGGAAGGATGCTATGATCGAAGAGTATCAATCAATCATGAAGAATGATGTTTGGGATGTTGTCCCAAGACCAGAAGGGAAGTCGGTTGTAACTTCCAAATGGATCTACAAGATCAAGCATGCTGTAGATGGTAGCATAGAAAAATATAAGACAAGATTTGTTGCTCGTGGCTTCTCCTAGAAAGAAGGAATAGATTATGAAGAAACTTTTGCACCTGTAGCCAGATACACTTCCATCAGATCAGTACTTGCTCTGGTTGCAGTCATGAAATGGAAGATACACCAAATGGATGTCAAGACTGCTTTCTTGAATGGTGTAGTAGAAAAAGAAGTGTATGTAAGCAGCCACTCGGTTTTGATACACATGACAGGGAGTCTCATGTGTGTAGATTGAAGAAAGCCCTGTACAGTTTGAAACAAGAACCCAAGACATGGTACGACAGAATTGATAGATTTCTATCCAGTTTGGGCTTTACCAAGAGTAAAGCAGATTCCAACCTTTGCTACAAGGTTGAAGATGGCAACCCAGTGATGCTTCTATTGTATGTAGATGATCTGTTTGTAACAGGTTTGGATGGGTTGATTGCTGATACGAAGAGGAAGCTTGCTACCGAGTTCGAAATGAAGGACTTGGGTATGATGCATTATTTCCTAGGCATGGAGGTGTGGCAAAATGCATATGGAATTTCCCTGGGACAAGGGAAATATACGGTAGAGATCCTGAAGAGATTCGGGATGATGGACTGCAAGGCCATGACCACACCTATGGAATCGAACCTGAAGCTATTGAGTGATGCTTCATCAGAAGTGGTTGATGCTACGATGTATCGTCGGATGATTGGGTCCTTGATGTACCTGACGAACACGAGACCAGATATTTGCTTTGCTATGAACACCTTGAGCCAGTTCTTGACAGATCCGAGACATGTTCACTTGATTGCTACAAAGCATATTCTGAGGTACCTAAGGGGTACAGTTGATTACGGGCTCAAGTATGAGGCGAGTCAGAAGATTAACCTGGAAGGTTATGTTGATTTATATTGGGCAGGCAGTGCCATCGATAGGAAGAGCACTTCAGGGTGTTGCTTCAGTATGGGATCAGGTGTGATCTCTTGGTTTAGCAGGAAGCAATCTTGTGTGGCACTGAGTACAACTAAAGCAGAGTATGTCGCAGCTTGTTTAGCTAGTTGTGAGGCAGTATGGCTAAGGAAGCAACTGTCTAATTTATTTGATCTCCAGTTGGATGCTACTTGTATATATTGTGACAGCCAAAGTTGTGTGAAGTTGCTAGAGAACCCGATGTTCCATGACAAGTCGAAGCATATCGAGATCAAGTATCACTATATCAAGGATATGGTGCAGAGGGGAGCAGTGAATCTCCACTATGTTGCGACGGACGAACAGATAGCTGATGTGTTGACAAAGCCATTGGCCAGAGTGAAGTTTGAGTACTTCGGGGAGAAGCTTGGTGTTCTCCAGATCGAGGTTCCTTCCAAGGGGAAGTGATGAGTCCATGAGCCATTCTGACATGGTGAGAGGATTGCTTCCTTCCATGGTGAGATGTAAGGGCTGAGCCATTTTTTCATGGTGAGAGGATTGGTTCCTTCCATGTCAGATGTGAGTGCTGAGCCATTCTGATGTGACTGTAGGATTGGTTCCTACATGTTAGATATAAGGTCTATTACCATTCTTTGAATGGAGGTGCCTGGTCAGTTACTAGAAAAGCTCAGTCTGGGAGTGAGGGCCGTTCTGATATGACTGTGGGATGTGTTCTCACATGATCAGATATGAGTGCATGGTCATTCTGATGCGATTGAGGGATGTGTTCCCACTTGATCAGATATAAGGGCTGTTGCCATTCTCTGGGAGAATGGATGCACTTGGTCAATTACCAGGAATCCTCAGTCTAGGACTGAGTGCCCTTCTGACATGGTTAGAGGATTAAGTTCCTTCCATGGTTAGATGTAAGTGCTGTTCCTTTTCACAGATGGTAGTAGGTGTGTCCTACCATGTTGGTGATTGTAAGTGCTGTGCCTTTTCACAGATGGTAGTAGGTGTGTCCTACCATGCTGGTGGATGTAAGTGCCGAGACTTTCCACAGATGATAGTAGGTGTGTCCTATCATGTTAGTGGATGTGAGTGTTGTGCCTTTTCATAGATGATAGTAGGTGTGTCCTATCATGCTGGTGAATGTAAGTGCTGAGCCTTTCTGACAGGGTTGTGGGATGTGTTCCCACATGGTCAGATGTGAGTGCTGGGTGTGCCTTTCTGACATGGTGTTGGATGTGTTCCTCTCATGGTCAGATGTAAGTGCTGGGTGGGCCATTCTAACTTAGGGTCAGACATAAGCACCGAAGAAGACCTACATGGTGGCTAGGCCTACAACTAGCATGAAAAAGGGCTGGCTCTGTATAACTTCTCGTGACGAGAAGAATCATGAGATAGCATCGGTGATGATCTAGATCGAGTGATGATCTAGATCCAGTGATGATCCAGATCCAGTGATGATGATCCAGAGTGATGATCCAGATCCAATGATGAAGATGACTTGAAGATGAAGATGACTTGAATATGAAGATAACTTGAAGATTAATGAATTGAAGATGAAGATGACTTGAATATGGCGAGGACCTAATGATGATCCAGATGATACAGAGAAGAAGACTTATGTTGATAAATTGTGTCGAGAGAATACCTTCCTAGTTAAGAGGGAGTGTTAATGTAATTGTAACTTCATAATGTATTCACTTGTATTTCTTATGTATTGTACCCCAATGTTTATTCCGGGATGTGTTTGTAATGTACTTGAGTCATGTCATGCCCCGATGTTCCTATCGAGAGTTTCTATAATGTAAACAAGTCATGTCAAGTCATTGCGGGTAACCCTCCTATTGGTTAAGGGTTAAAGTCCCCGCAGTTTTGGGACACTAGGGTTATTAGACTCTCCTAGAGAAGTCGGCCCTAGTAGGTTATTGTCAAGTCAGGAATTAGTATAAATAGAGAGTGAGCCTCTCTATTTATCACACACTCACTCACACTCAGTTGTAGCGCATAGCTGAGGAAGAAGAAGACACTGGGGCTAGGAAGAAAGAGGCTACTGCTGTTGGGAGATCATCTTACAGTTTTGGGCTCTTACTTTTGGTGCTGATTCTATCTCTAAGGAAGTTGTGGAGTTTTCTCCATTTATGGTTTCCCCAAGGAAAAACATTGTGTTCATTGTCTCTTGTGTTTGTTTGTTGTGCTTGTTATTCTCCCAGTTAAAGATCCCAATGTAATGCTAGCTTAATGTTAAAAGTCTAACACAATTAAACTACGGAGGCCCTTATTGACCTGACCATGGTTGATTACATGTTCCCTCTATGTTCATTTGTAGTGAATATGGGACTTTCTAGTACATCAGATCACTCCTCAATAATCACTTGGCTCCATAAAAGATTTTATTTTGTTTATGCCTACAACATTGTTATTATCAATGTGTCAACATGTTTAGCGCCTATTTACTCTTTCTCATTATACTTCTACCAATGTTAGGAAATTGGCATGCATGGCATTGGTTCAACTACTTGAAATTCGGCTTGATTTCCTATATCCCCACACGAGAAACGTCAATGAATACATGCTACAAGAAAATCATAACAATGATACAGATGTGGATTTTGAGGCATGTGAACTCTGGTCTACATTTTACAAAGCTTATCTCCCCCATAGACATTGACATAATTCCTCTCATGCTTGATTACGATATTGTTGATGAACATATTGAGACATTGGAAGGAATTCCTAATGAATTACATAAATGTGAAAATAGTCACTATAGGGATTTTGACCACAACGGATTCCAACCACAATAGAGTTTATGTCGATACCATATAAGGAATGGTAACTAACAGTTCAAATTTTTTGTCTATTAAAGCTTTGTAGGACTTCGTAGGAATTGATGTTGTGGAATAGGAAGTTAATGAAGTTGTAAGCTTCTTGAAAAATACTAAAAGCTTCAAGGAGATAGGAGTCAAGGCACCTTGATGTGTTCTTATTGTAGGTGATTCGAGAACAAGAAAAATGAAATTGGCATATGCAATAGCTGCACTAAGGCTTTAGACTTGGAAGGTAGAGCATGAGGTGGGACAAGGTGTTGCCAGTGTCTAAGAGCTATTCCAAATTGCAAGGGAGTTGGCACTTTTGATTATTTTTGTGGATGATTTTGATTTTGATATTTTGTTGGTGTTCATGGGGAAAATTTGGACACCAAAATGCAAGATCATGAATCTCTTATAAATCAATTTTGATTAACCTTGATGGGTTTGATGCTTATAAAGTTATTCATGGTGTTATCCTTTTGAAGGTAATAATAACAAATTTTGAGAGAATACTAAATTCAAAACATGGCTCACATAGACTTATTAAGAACACATCTATGTTCCATAAGGGCCATAAGGAGTTTTATCTGGTGGCATTGTAGGGTTTTAGAGATGGAAGAGAATCATGGGTTTATACTAATTCCTCAAGAACTATACCAAAAGGGTTGTTTTGGGTGCAAAGAAAAGTGAATATTGCAAAAAAACTTTTGGACCCACAATTCATTTAGATATGACAAATGGAAAATTAGTTTTATACCTTATAGGTCACTAAGAAAAAACTAAAAGGTTTACACGTTAACGACCCTCAATTTATGAAAACAACTAATATGGTGGACGCATGGAAGACTTGATTAAGACACATGGAATCCAATACCCAGGATTCCATGTATGAATGCGTGGGGAGCTTTGTTCTAAGCTTAGATTTTACAATGCTACATTTGATTTGATGTGGGTTTAGTTGATCCATATTTTCTTCCCAAATAAAAACTGAAAGTTGTTAGGGATTGATTTCAACTATGGAGGCCCTTATTGACCAAACCATGGTTGATTAAATGGCTCCTCTATGTTCATTTGTAGTGAATATGGGCATTTATAGTATATTAGATCACTTCTTAATAATGATTTGGATCCATAAAACAATTTTTTGTGTTTATGCCTACAACATTGTTATTGTCAATGGATCAACACACAACAGGATTTGAACTCGAAATCCGACGACAAAATCTGACGTCATCTGACATTTCACATAGATGTGTCGGATAGCAATCAATCAACAGAATGCCTACAACAAAATATTTATAGCTCCGTTGATTATTCGACACTTGGTCGTCAGAATTCCGACTCTTGTAGTGTGGCGGTTATCCGACACTTCCGTGTCAAAAAGGCGTCGGAATTCCAACTCTTATAGTGGCGGTTATCAGACATTTTTGTGTTGGATCTTCGACGTCTATGAACCAAAAAAGTTGGTTATCCGACCCATATGCATCGGATATTCGATGGTCAGTATAGATTTTTTTATAAAAAAAATTAAAGTTTACATGATTTTAAATTTTATCGTCCCATATATATGAATTTTTATGTATTTTAATTTTTATTGTGAGTTGTTTGTTGTAGTGGCCATATTTGATTTATGATGTAATTTATCAATTATAAACTAATATTCATGATGTCCATCATGATCATGAAGGCATTAATGGTCTTCCACGAGGAATGAAAAGTTATCCTATTCAATTCAATAGGTTGCCCTACTATGAGCACCTACAAATTGCTCATTTGTTTGATACAATGCATATTGGAAAGAATGTTACTGAAACCTTATGGAAACTACTAGAGCTATGGAGGGAGAAAGATAAAGTTGTGAAAGTGTGCAAAGACATTCAAGAAAGCAACCATGCAATGAAAGACGTCATCCAATTTAATACCAACGGAGAACAAGTTAATATAAACTCAATTCCATGGATGTTTACGGAGCAACAAAGCAATGTTGTCAAAGAAGTAATGCGGAAAATTAAATTTCCCACCAATTTTTGTGCAAACTTGAAGAATATCATAACTAAAAAAGGTGATTTTGCGGGGGTCAAAACACATGATTGGCATGTCTTCATCAAGGTAATTATTATTGTTATGTCCATATATTTTTTTCTTGTTTGTATACTCTTTTTTTAATAAATGGCGTGGTTTGTATATTGATACAGTATGTTCTACCTCTCTCTCTCCCCGAAAACTTCGACAACAATGTCAAACAAGTTATATATAATCTTGGTAAATACATGAGGTAACTAGCGATTACTTGCATGTGCTTAGTGTTTCTTTAATTCTCTGTATAATAATTTATATATATATTTTTTGTGCACTATTTCAGCATATATTGTAATTTAATGTTTATTTTTGTTAAATATCGTTGTTGGTTTGCATCACTTGTAGATGGTTGACATCTAAAGAAATCCATAAAGAAGATACAAAGTATTGGAGGAGAGAAATTCCTCGTCTCATGTGTGAAATGCAGAAGCATCTACCATCGGCATTTTTCAATGCACAGGAACACTACCTCATACACCAAGT
>LPNX010973093.1:82609-176326 GCA_001517045.1 Pseudotsuga menziesii
TTTTTCTCAGGAAGGGATCTGCAACGGCGCGAAAGTGATCAGAAACAGTGGAATCTGCAATGGCGTGAAAGTGATCGGCAACAAATGGATCTGCAACAGCGCGAAACTGATCGACAACAGTTCTGGACAGAGGAAATCTGCGATTGTGCAACTGAAAATAGATATGGACCCCAGGTATGTACGGCTTCCTATCGGTTCAAGGGATTCACTCGGCCACCAATGCTGTCTGACGGCTTGCGTATTGGGGCAGTACCCCTCACTCCACGGCTCAGGTAAAACTGATAACCGCTTGGCCACAAACGATAGCTCTTGGTTTACCTCACGGGTGGGAACTAGTCAATCAGGTAGGGGTCGTTGCCCTTTTCGCTGGCAGGTCCTCTCAATGGGCTAGCTACTTCGGGGTTCCTGTGGCACTCCTCACAATGAGTTTTAGGGCTTATTCCCAAGTACTTCCCACAGTTAAGCGGATAGGGATTATTCCCAGATCCGAACTTGCAACAGAAGCGAAAAAAAAATTTGGGTAGAAATTTCACCCAATGAGCCCAAGAAAGCGCTCTGATACCAGATGTGAGGACCCTGCAGCAAACAAGTAATCAAAATACACGATATAGCAGCATAACTCAAAATCACTTTTATATTAATCACAGGCCACTTCGAGGGGGCAACCTCCTTTAAGCAAGCTCAATACAAAATAACTTCACTGTGACTTCCTTGGCCTCAACACACACTTATATACTAAAAATAGGCGCCAATATTATGGGTCAAAACCATGGGCCAATATAAACTATGGATCAACAAATACTACAGGCGGCTTACAAAGCATATGTGCCCAACAACAATAACACAAACTATGGATCAACAATTACTATGGGACGACTTACAAAGCATATGCGTCCAACAACAATATACTAACACGGTAAAGAGAAGGATTGACATGGGTTCTTAACAGAATTATATACAACTGAAAGACAAAGCTCAAAATAAAGGAGCAACGATGTACATGGACGGAAGGCCAAAAACAACTGGTAATATTGCGGGGTTTATAAATAGTACATAATCAGGGTCTACATTAAAGCAACCTAACTGCATATTCGAGTCGCGTGAAAGAAACCGTGTCTTTGTATGTGCAATTAAATCAATAGCTGCTGGTGAAGAACTGCTTATTGATTACAATTTGAATTGTGTAGATACAAACAATGTTAGTATGGTTGTGGTACAACAAACAATTTAACCACCCGTTTATTAATTATTTTAACGTCTATAGGAATTTTTGTTAGCATATTATTGAAATTATCTACTTTTCATGTTTCCTTATGTAACTTTTAGTGTGTTTTTGATGCAGGGTTCTCTCAGGGGCACCTCCATCTCCGTAGATGTTTGTCGACCCGAGTCAAGGTAGTAGGTATACATCAATATTGCCAATGTAATATTAAATTTTAGGATGGACATACAGATATGTTGTTATGTATTTTCATTAGTATATTAGGTTCGTTTATATAATATTATAGATTTTCTATGCAGAGTGTTGATCAGGGAAGCCAACCGGCTATTGATTAGCCGACTGCAGCATCAGGGCAACAACCAAACATGAATGTAATTCTCCATTTCAAATACTTTAAAATCGTAAACATGTCTATCGTGATGCATTATGTTTATTTTGTTATGTATTCTTTTGTTTTTATGGTTGCGTTCATGATGGTAATGTTGTCTACCTTTTTTGTAGATTGGCTGGGGAAACTCCCCAGCTGTTGATCAGACGACTGGAGACTTGAGGCAGAGAGGAGCTCAATGAAAAGGAAGAATACATTAAAAAAACATCTATTTCTATATTTTTACTGTGTAATTTTCACTATTGCTATTTGACTCCTCCATTGGAACTTGTTACAGATAGCATTGAGAAACATTTCCATAGTTAAGAGGTAAGAAATGGAGTTTTGATTAGATCGATGGCCTTATATACATAGTATTTTTGGTTATCCATGTTTTATTAGGTGATATATTCTTACTAATTATAGTTTTTTACTTACATAATTTATGTTAGATCATTATATTTTAAATTCCTTGATTAGATTAAGCAATTGAGTGTCATTTGATGTTGCTTGAGGATTTTAAAGAACTCAGTTACTGTTGCTTGAGGATTTTAAAGAACTCAGTTACTTGAATTGAATTAGGAAATGATAGATGTTATATAATATGTTTATATAAATGGTTGGGCATGATAGCTTCAGAGATAAATTGTTTGAATACTTGGTCAATTGTAGCAGGATGCATTTATTTTCGCAACACACTCATGTCTTCATTTTATGTTTTCAAGATGCTTTTGAACAAATAATGGCTTGTTTCTACATCATAAGTCCACATTCAATGTTTTCAAGATGCTTTTGAACAAAGAATGGCTTGTCTCTACATCATAAGTCCACATTCAATAGCCTTTGTAGCAAGAGTTTTTATATACCGAAAAACTAACATTCATTCTTTACTTGTTTATGGATTTTTCAATCCTGCAGATGCAAGATGTGGACAATGGTACACTGTTAAAGTGGACTCTTCAAAGGTTACCTTGGAAAATAGGGCAGATCTTCTTCAAACGAGCTGAAGTTCATGTGTGTGCTTTTGATATAGAGACAACCAAGCTTCCTTTGAAGTTCCCTGATGCCGAATATGACATGATAATGATGATTTCACACATGGTGGATGGGCAAGGCTATCTTATTAAAAATCGAGAGGTAAAAACACTTGGCATTGTTTTATGCCCATTGGTCAACTATCCTTTGTTTTGGGATTTCTTTCATCTATGTTTTGGGATTTTTATTGTTTGCAAATTGATGTTGCATTGATTGTTATGAACATTGTTGCTCTTCTTTAGTTTTCCAATTCCTTTTTGTTCGTTTCCTGAGTGTGTAGGGGTGGGGCATTGAAGACTTGGAGTACACTCCAAAACCAGAATTTGAAGGAAATTTCAAAGTAGAAAATGTGCCAAATGAGGTATATTTGCCGTTTACTATTTACCCTAAGACTATAATTCTGAAAACAAGTATTGATCCCCTGGAAGTTTGCTATGTTTTCCAGACAGAGCTTCTTAGGCGGTGGTTCAATCACATGCAAGAATTGAAGCCTGGGATTTATGTCATGTATAATGGAGATTTCTTTGATTGACCTTTCGTCGAACAACAGGCTAAGCACCATGGAATGAAAATGAGTGATGTATGTTAATTTTCTTATCTAATATACTGGCATCTTATGCTTGCTGACTGTTGCTGGATTTTCACTCAATTCTATGTTTAATTGGAGAAGGAGCTTATTATTTAGTGTATTACAATGAATGTATTGATCCACAGAGTGGACATCTTAGGACCCCAATGTATACTATGTTCTTGAATCCTTTAGAAATTTTTCTCTACCTCTTAAAATTCCTGCATTGTTTTGCAACCAAGGACAGGTTTTTGACCATCATTATAAATTTTGACCCCTCTATTATCTAGCCACTTCATTTAGCAAGAACAATCTGTGCTTACCTTGGTTGTTTGGAATTTGTAAGAGTGAAGTTAAATATCTACTGTACATTATTAATAATGATTTAAGGTAACATACTCTGTTGTTTCTTTGTCTCTTTGCTATATGAAGTGGTTATGTATTTCTAGGATTCAATCTTATTCTATATCCCTTCCTTGAGCAAAGCTAGACTATTCTAAAAGTATTGAATGCCTCTTGGTCAGAAAGTTTATTTCTATTATTTTTTTATTATCTTATAAGCTGTTTCCTTTGGTCCCCTCTGTTTAGAGCCTTTATAGGTTCAATGTCCTCCATCATCACTTATTAAGATTGGGGATGTAAAGCACTCTTTGCATGAGAGCTCTTTCTTATACAGGGAGAAACTTATGCAGATACTTATACAATTAGCACAATACATATGAAGGATAAACACAATTCTTTAGACCCATTTCATCTTAATCATGTTATAAAAAGCCACCCTTTAGAACTTTAGTCTCCTCAAAATGGAGGTCAAGGACACATACAGTGTATGGGGACTGCTTCATTCCAATTTCCAACTAATAGTCTCACCCAAAGAAGCACTGCATCGTGTTCAACTAGGAAAACTTGATTGCAAGCAACCTTTCTCCGGCTCTCTCGAAAGCCAAGTCACATAGGCCATTTCTAAGTGGGTGAGTTGGAACATGCGAGAATGGGATTACGTGACCTTTGTACATGTGGTTCACACTACCTGAGTTACTTGGAGAAGTGTGTAGGCAGAAGTTGTGTTGTAATCACCTACCCTTAGCACATGTAATGTCTCTAGTTAAAGAACATTCTCTTAAAGTGTTCATGGATTGGTTAGATTGGACTTTCTCTTGTTAAGTGGTCCACTTGTAGACCTAGTACAGGGTTTGCATGTAATTACTCTCTTCCTTATTCCATAAATAGAAAGGAGGGTAGTTCTCTTGAGGATATTGGGTTTTCTATTTTGCGAAAAGTAAAGTTAAGAGTAAAGTAGTTGTGATAACTATATGTGTAAGGATGAAATATATACTTGACATAGAATCCTCTAGTTTGCTACCATGCTTCCTTCAGTGGTTAAATTCTAGGCTGGAACCATGTGGGCATAAGTGAAATCTTTGGTTTTTTTTTTTAAATCCATCAACATGCATCGCTTTTTTGACGTTCTTCCGACACTCTGGTAAACCTATTCGACGGTCGTGCCATAACTCCGATGCTTCCGCTCATCGAATGACCAACGGTTAAAGTGTCAGACAACGTCGGAAGGCCGACTCTACTAGTGTGGGAGTACATCGGATATTCGACACTGCTTGGATTAAAAACTGGTGCACCGCCATTGCTCCGACACTTCTGTCCGTCAGAAGGTCGACGTTGCAAGGGTCGGCAGACGTCGGATTTTCGACGGTTTATGCAATTTTGGTAGGCACTTCGGAAGGACAAATGGTCAAATATACGACACAATGGTCTGTCGGATCTTTGACCCACATTAGTAGACTGTCAAAGATCCGACGTTATGCCACTGACGCCAAAAAAAAAGTGTATTTGTCGAAAATGAGATAGAGAAGTGTCGAAAATCAGACATGCAAGGTGTCGAATTTTGGGTTGAAATTCTATTGTGACATGTTCATGACCTATGTATTATTGCTCAATATCCCGCTACCAAAGTGAGGAAATTGTTTCATGCTGCATTGGTTCAACTACTTGAAATTTGACCTGATTTCATGTTTCCCCACATGAGAAATGTCATTGAATACATGCTGCAAGAAATTCAAGACAATGACGTAGATGTGGCTTTTGAGGTATGTGGATTTTGGTCTACATTTTGCAAAGCTCATGTTCCCCATAGACATTAAGGGAATTTCTCTCATGCTTGATTGCAGTATTGTTGTTGAACATATTGAGACATTGAAAGGAATTCTTGATGAATTACACAGAATAATACCTTATTCAATGAAATTTATGTGAAAATTTTCACTTCAGGGATTCTGACCACAACATAGCTTATGTCGATACCATTTAAGGAATGAGAAATAATAGTTCAAATTCTTGTTTTCTTAAAGCTTTGTTATTTTTTTTTATCTGGTCTAGGATGATATATGAACCAATTATTGGATTACTATGGATATATGGTCCATTAATATCTAATTATTATGGATGTATCATAGTATGGGAAAGCATCACAAGTATTGTTCGCCAAGTGTACTAATTTAAAAAATGTGTGATTTTTATTCAAAGATTCAAGACAAATGGAGAAATAAATCCTATAATCACCCATTATTGTGAACTTGATCTACCTTATTTGAGGAGCTCATGGCACACATAGGACGCATGGGAAACATGCATATAATTCCACCATGCCTCCAACACTTTTCATTTCCAACCTAACAACCTCGTGCAACTTGAAAATGGAACTGGTTCTTCAACTGATAAAACATGTTCTAAACAAATGTTTGAAATAATAAATGTTAAATATTATTCATATGTTAAAGACATGTTTGTTGTGTCAATATGATACCCAATCTCTATTACATTCTCAATATATGACATGAACATAACTTACTCTTCACTTAAGCATTACTCCTCTTCCACCTTCCATTGATATCATATGATTTATGTAGTGCATACTTAGTTTTTTGTCAATTTGGGAAGGTGTTGAAATCTTAGCAAGTATGCCATTATTGTTCTTCTTCATCATCCACCTACTTTGCTTATCTTTTTTCCCTATTGTTGGTGTTTGTCTTTGAACGCACCATGGGCTAAGATATACCATTGATTTTGGGTTTCTAAGCATGCAGAGGTCGTTGAGATCACAAAGGTATCTAATCAATGTCAATATTATTCTCAACCTTAACATTCCATATGAGATGAACCCAATTTGTAAATAGGTAATATTACGTAAATGCAAATCAATATAATTGTTTATTTAGTAAGGCAAGTAGAGCTTTGGCTTCAGTTTCAACTTTAGTGACAAAAGATTCAACCAAGAAATTGAGGATGTTGGAACCTAAGGCTATGCAGGTTCATCACACCTCTAGATCTTCTATATTTAGTCAGTAGAAATACAACAATTGACTATCAGAGCAGTAAACTGGAGGCTATACTGATCAGTTTATTGAATGGTCGATAAGGCCATGGCCATCTTGACTAGAACTACTAACATATCTATGGGATGTTGTGGATTTTGTGGAAACTGTTAGAACCAATGACCCTTATTTGTGGACCATATCATCCTCACTCCAAGGGAGTTTTATATATATGGAGACTATAAAAGAACGACCATATGGGTTATGTTGATATGAATGAATCATATTGATTTTCCAATGTTGAAGAATGCATTGTGATGTTTTAATCACAATGCGCTATGCTTAAGTGTTGTAATGGTTTCTCTATACATGACCCATAATCTTGGAATATTATAATACTTTTGCTATTATATATTTTATGTCCTATTATTCAAGAGCAAGAAGTTCTGCAACATGGTATCATAGATGTTGGTTTTGACCTAGCCCGTTGTTTGCGCATCGTGCTAAGTTAGATCTAGGGTTGATCGACTCTAGGCTAAAAATGTGTTGATTGATACCTCTTCTTTATCTTAGATCATATATTTCTAATTAGAAGGATGAATTCCAAGATAGAACATGTTGTCTTGAATGGAGACAACTATGTAATATGGGTGTTAGATATGGAAACTTTTTGAAGAGAAAGGGACTATGGAAATACACTAAGGTTTCTATTCTAGATCCGATGGATGATCAGGCTAAGTTTGTCATTGAAAAAAAGAGTGATGAGGTTGTTGGGGTCATCACGACCTACATTTCAAGGGAGATTCACTTTCACATAAGTAGGATCGACTTCCCTCATGTTGTTTGGAGTAAGTTGAAGTCATTGTTTGACAAGGTTAATGAAATTCAAGTAATGAAAATAGAGAAATAGTTTATCTCTTTGGAACCCCATTCCTTTGAAAGGATTGAGGAATATTTAGCTTGCATCAAGGAGCTACAACCAAAATTGGGTGAATGTGGTCATATTTTTTTGAAGAAGGATGGACAAGTCATTGAACTGGTCTTGATGAATATGAGGATAACTTATAATGTGTTCCGCTCTTCATTTTTTTCCAATTGGATGTCACACAAGCGAGATGGTGGGGAATTCACCTTTGATATCTTCTGTGATTTAATGATTAAAGGCCAACAAAATTTGCTTGAAGAAGGGAAGTTTGGTAGCAAACGCTAGGCACACTTGCTCAAAAGCAAGGTCAATCAAAATTATAAAGAACATGGTCAACTAGATCATTGACCAACATGTATCAAATAACCTACTAAAGGAAGGATAGTCGTGTCGACATCAATGAAGTAGATTTAAAAGAAGAAAACATGTCTCTATTGTGGAAAGGTGGTACATGTTGAGATAACCTGCTAGAAGAGCACAAAGGACTTGGAGGAAAAGGTCAATCATCTCAAAGAAGGCATGTTGACTGGTCAGTCAATCAACCAACTTGAAGAAAACTTACCTTTTATGTTATCATTTTGTAGGAATTACATGCACATACCACTCAGACATAATGGATAGTCAATTTTGTTTGTCCTCACCATATGGTTAAGGATGCTTCTTTGTTCTCTTCCATAAGTGGAGAACCATAACAAAATATTCATGTAGCTGATGATTAGGCTCTCATAGTTGTGGGAAGCGGTGATGTTGAATGCAAGCATGCTCGAATATCTAATGCCTATCATGTACCTAGCTTAAGTGTAAATTTGTTGCCAATTGCACAAATTATATAGACTAAGAAGACTGTTAAGTGTTGGTTAGATTGCTTTATCATAAATGATTTGAGGCTTGGGGTGAAACTGTTTCTTCAAGATATTTATATCGCAAATATGGAATTTACAAGTTCTGTGATTATCCAAGGCATGATTTCCATTTGATTGGACCGACTGTACTCATTACTTAAACCGGTGATAAAATTTGAATTGTGCATGAACGACTTGGACATATGAACTTTCAAATTTTAAATATGATGGTAACAAATAATATAGTTATTGGTCTCTATAATGTCATTCCACCCCATAGAGTTTTTAGAGGACGGATGCTTGGAAAGCATCATTAGGCACCCTTTAATTATGGGAAAGCATGTCGAACACAAGACCAAGTGGAACTTATTAACACCGATCTCTATTGCATGAACAAAACCTCATTAGCATGTGTGCAGAATAATTTGACCTTCATCAATGATTTCTCTATATTTGCTTGGTTATTATTCTTTAAGAATAAGAGTCATGTCTTTGAAAGATTCAAGGAATTTAGGGCATTGGCTAAAAGGCAATGTGGCGGACCTATCAAATGTCTGAGATCATACAATGATGGAGAATATGTAAGTTGATAGTTTGAATAATATATCTTGTAAAATGGAATTTCTTGGTAGAGATATGTCCCTCACACCCCTCAACAGAATGGAGTTGTAGAGAGGAAGAATTAGACTTTGGTAGAAATGGCCCGGTGCTTACTGCAAACCAAATATATATTGACTAAATTTTGGGCATAAGTTGTTTATTATTCAAACTATCTCCTGAACCTTGTTTTGACTAAAGTTGTCTTTGACATGACTACAGTAGAGAAGTTGAAGTGAAGAAAACCCTTTGTTGGACACCTCAAAAACATTGGATGTGTCGCTTGGGTAAATATTACTGATAACTATGGGAAGACATTGGATGCACAGAGTCATGCTTGCATCATGATGGGTTATTCTAATGAATTAAAAGTCTATCGATTGTTTGAACTAGTCAAACAATAGATAATTTTAAGTAGAAATGTGATCTTTGATGAAAATATTTAAAGTAATAACGAGTTGAACTCCTCTTTTGGTCTATTGCATAGCGATCCTTTTGATATTACTGAAGAATCTAGATTGAATATACCCCCCTTTGGAAATTCAACTAAACTATTGAATTCTACCCCTAATTCAACTAATAGTCCATCCACATTGGCAAAGAACATTGACACACCTGCTCATTCGACAAAAAATAACCGACTTTTCTACCTTAATGGGCTACTAAAACAATTGAAGTCATCGAACCTAATGTTGGAGATGTTAATATTGGTTAGTAGACCTGTAATTAGAAACATCATGGCAGTGTTGCATTGATGGCATGTGTGCTTGAAACCTGTGATCTTAACACTTATACTAATTCTTAAGGAGTGCCTAAATGGGAAAATGCTATGGATGTTGAGATTGATTCTTTGCAAAACAATCACACTTGGGAACTCATTCCTTGACTGCAAGTACATAATCACTACAACAAACCTTGTGATTAACGTCTCTTTTAGCTTCCTTTTTAGCGTCCACTATCACTTTAGTGTATTTTTCATCATTTTTTGGATAAATTGGACGCTTTTCCATGGGATGGCGCTTTTAATGGCATTATTTGCGTCCCTTTTTAAAAGCTGATGCTATTTTGGACTCTAATTAGCATCCCAAGTAACGTCCCAATTAGCGTCCCAATTAGAGTCCCAATTAGCGTCTCAATTATCGTCCCAATTAGTGTCCCTTTTTAAAAGTTGGCACTATTTTGGACGCTAACTAACATCCCAATTCATGTCCCAAAAATTTTCCCAAGTAGCATCACAATTATCATCCCAATTAACATCTCAATTAACATTCCAATTAGCCTCCAAAAAAGCATCACATATAACGCCTAGAATAGCCTCCAAAAAACGTCCTGAATAACATAGCACCATATATTAATCTAGGGTTAGAGATAGGAATTGCGCCATGAATTTCGGCAGGAAAAAACATCCAACATAGTGCCAAAAATTGCGCCTAGAAAACATCCAACATAACGCTAGGTATAGAGCCAGGTATAGCGCCTGGAATAATGGCAGAAATTTCGAAAGTAACCACGCTAGGAATTGCACTAGGTTTAAAGCTAGGAATTGCGTTTGGAAAACGTCTAACATAACGTCAGATATATCAATGTCAATGTCAATGATCATGATTCATGTGATAGTATTTTTGGATCTTGATTTATCATAGTGGCACCTAAATGATCGTAATCATGCCACTTTTGGATCTTGATTAATCCTAATGAGGTTTAAATTAACTTAATGTCACTTAAATTTCTCTAATGGCATTTGAGTGTCCCCAACAACATTTCATAGACCATAATGGCATCGGATTGGCCATAACAACATGAAAATGATGCATTACTATAATTATGATGGAGCATATGGATATGATTTGATAAGTATAAGACCATATCATCCATTTTTGTGAGGTATTAGGGTTCCTTGCTCATTATTATTGCAATTATATTGATGATGACTATGACAACGACAATGATGTTGATTTATTGTATGACGACGACGACGATGTGGATGTAATGACATCTAAACAACCCTATTATCATCAAAATTACTATAACGACATATAAATGACCTTAACAATTACATGACATGAATCCCAATGGTGATGAGTGATTAATAACACTAATGGCATATGAGTGACCATAATGAAAATGATGACGATGATTTTGTAGATAATGTACTTAATGTTGACAATGATGACGCTAATGAGGATGATGATCAAGATGATGTTGATGTACCATTTGGAATTGATGATGACAATGATGACAACATCGATGCCAACGATGATGATGCATGTCATAATACTTATGGATACTGCAGGACTTGAGATATTGGAGTTAATAACAAGTAATAGAGGTTGTGAGGTGTTGACCATAAAAATATTGCTAGCCATTGGGTTTTACATTGACTGATATGGCCATTGGGTTTAGTAGTCCCCCCTGTCCCCCCATCCCCTCCCCCCTACACCCCCTTGCAGAAAGGTAGTACAATACCACCTTTCATGGTGCTACCAAAATTTCACCCTACAAGGTTGTTTTAAACAACCCCCTGATCCATACCCTTATTTTTACCAAGAAAATACAAGGCACAAGAAGTGGATATCAATATTAACACAAAAGCTAACTTTCTTTGTACTCTTAAGGACATTTTGGTCTTGGTTTAAAATGGAACGAAGAAACAAGCATTTCAATAATACTCATAGTGTTACTTTGAAGAAGTGGATCACATGTTTTTACATCTTTGGCCTTATAAGCAGACATCTCTCAAGGAAAAAAGCAAATAGTTGCTCAAGTTTTATGGCCCCTTTCGAATCTTCCAGCATTACTCTACACTTTTGACCAATGTTTGATTCCCGTGGGATTTAATTTACATATTAAAAGATTGATTGAAAGCATAGAGGTAAATTCCCAACTTATATTACTAGAAGATGGGCATTCACATGGACACACACAACACACACACACATTGCATATCTAAGCTTGTCTTTATGTACTCTCCGAGTGTGACTTTTACTTGGCACTTTAAGTTAATCACAAAGGCATTTAGAGATATGAGTTGAACTTATAACACCAAGACACACTGACTTGCATAACTATATTGAAAACCTAGAGTCACCTCCATATTCTATTTAGCTCTACCATTTATAATGTGTAGGGCCTACTTTTTGTCTACAATATTCAAAGATGAACTAATAAGATTTTATCATTCACCCCCTTTAAAAAGGTAATGAGCAAGTAAGTATCTCAAGTCATTGAGACCCATATAAGTGTATTTGTGAAAAGAAAAACAATAATAATCAACAATTTATAAATTTCACTTATAACATTGGGAGACAATAACCAATGTGACCATATTATGGATCCAAACCACCTCCAGACTATATTTTAGGTTTGATGACCTTTTCTATAAAGCACATAAAAACAAACTAATGGGAGTTTACAATTCATCACCATTTTAGGGAGGTATCAATTAAAATAGTGACTTGGGTCAGTAAGATCGCTATGAAGGAGATCAAAAGGGAAAAATTGTAAACAACCCATGTAGGCATCACAAGTCATGATAATAAATAATGACAAAGCTACATATAAACCTTAAACTTTGCAAACTAAACAATCAAAATCAAATCCAAGGAATTTTGAAGACATGTCATTTTTAAAAGTAATTATGTTTTTTTATTAATAAGTGGGGAGTTATAAACGCTAGCACCACATTAATATGGTAAAAATCACTTTAGTAAGGAGGAAAATAAACTTGAACCCTACACCTCTATAAAGTAAGAGCTTTGCTTAAGAATTGGTGGATTTTTTGTTAAACATTCATAATAATTGGTTCAATTTTCGACGATTCTTTTGAGGTTTGTCAAATTTATATTAAAGTTTCAAGTAGTTTCGTTTGTTATGCGAAATGCCCTTGAACTAACATATTTGAGTATTATTTTTCATTTTACCTACTGCAAAGCCAGGTGACGGACTTTGATAGAATTTATCGGATATCTTTGTTGTGGGATATGGAAAAGCTTAGGTCACAGGATGTAGGAGGTCATGTGGGAAGAAAAATAAGGGTAAAAAGGGTGAAGGAGGTCAAAATAAATAAAAACACATGAATAATGCTGAGAGGGGCAAGAAAGAATAGAAGAAAGTAATGTTTCCTCGCAATATTTTCCAGGAATACCACTAAACTTATCAATTCCCCCTAATGGATCAAGCTCAGAAGTTGTTGAAACAACAACCCGACGTCCTCAAGGACTCGTTCCCGCAAGGAAAACATGAAACTTCTATTGATCTAAAGAATGTTGGGGGCATGCAGATTGCTGGCTTCGCTAATCAATATTATATTAACATGGTTTTTGAAACAACAACCCGACGTCCTCAAGGACTCGTTCCCGCAAGGAAAACATGAAACTTCTATTGATCTGAAGAATGTTGGGGCATGCAGACTATTGGCTCTGCTAATCAATATTATATTAACATGGTTCAGTCCCAAACATTACTGCAGGCCAGAGAAAAAAATATGATCTGAGTCTCCAAAGAAAGATAAACAAACTGTCGAAACATCAACCCCACTTTCGATCAAGAAACCGAAAGATCCTATACCAAACATACTGAAATGTGTTTTCAAAAAGACATTGGCACAATCCTAATGCGAGTGCTTCTCCCAACTACTCGGTTGTGGAGGAACTTGCCCAAAATCCTTTTGCTATGTCAGCATTAGAGGAGGTACAAAGTTGTTCTTCGCAACATGATGCACTTTTAGCGGCTATCAATAGTATGGAATCTACGAGCTTGATGGCTAAGTTTAACCTATCTGATGTCAAACCTCGCCTGCCTTACCATATGGCCTTTTTGATTGAAGTAGTCCATGGCGTAAAAACCATTGGGTGAAGGGTAATATATGAAGATGCATCCATGTGTGTAATGTCTATTTCATGTTAGAAAACTCTGGGATCCCCTGAGTTAGTTCTGTCTAACACTTTGTTGACTGCTTTCGACGGAAGATATTTCTAATCGCATGGTATCCTGCCTTCTTTTAATATAAAATTGGTAGGGAAAATGATCTCAGTAGAATTTGAAATTGTTGATGCCCCTATGGATTATAAATTACTCTCGGGGAAGAGTTGGACCTATGCTATGTGCGCTATTTTGTTGTCTGTCTTCTGAGTCCTCGTGTTCCCTCATGAAGGAAATTTGGTGACTATTGATCAATTTTCATATACACGAAAGTGTTATATGAAGGCTTCAAAGTCTAATGTACCTTTTATTGATCAATCACACCCAACGAATGAGAGTTTAGGTGTTGGGATGTACACATCATTGATGGGCACTTTTGATATGCTTGCTCCTATAAACTACCTAGGCATGACTAGTGTAGGGAAGAATGTTTGTACAATTGTAGGTAGAAATGACCTGTGGGTTCTACCTTTGAAAGACGAGCATGATGTTCCCTTATTAGTAGCAGAAGTAGCCTACTAAGCTATATTCGATGCTACTGTTGATTCCATCTTGACCCCTTCCGTCTCATAAGAGTCAGATGAAGCCTATTTTCCTGCATGGGCCTATTCGTATGATTGCTTAGATATGGTTTTACCATCTGATGAAGCCATTTTGGAGGCTATGATAGGACCTGAATTTTTTTTTGAAGACTTACATCACAAGTCCTATTTCCTACCTGACCTGAGTAGGATTGAAAACTTTGAGTTCCATGTGAGACTAGCTGAAGCTATTGATCAAATTGTAAACCCTTTGCTTAAGTAAATAATGTTTTCCAAGGGGAATATGTCAAACATTTCCACTACTATATCGATCAATATCTCCACCAAATCTGATGTCGTGGAGAATGTTTATATTGGAGCAAATTCTTCACCTAAAGAAATTGTTATTTATACTTCCTTATTCAAGGAGTTCTGCGATGTCTTTGTCTGGTCTTACGAGGAGATGTTGGGCATCGACCCATACATTGTAGAGCATGAGATTAGAACATGCCCTAATGTTAAACCCATTTAGAAAAAGATTCTACCGGTGAATCCGTAGAAAGTGGAAATTGTCAAGGCCGAAGTAGAAAAAATGTTGAAGGCCAGTTTCATATATCCCATCTCTCTCATGGAATGGGTATCCAACCCTGTTTTGGTTGATAAGAAACAAGGGACCATATGTGTTTCTACCAACTTTGGGGATTTGAACAAGGCATGCCCTAAGGATAACTACCCCACATCGTTTATAGATAATATTATTGATGTGCACGTAGGTAGCGAAGTTTTTTCCATTTATGGATGGCTTCTCGGGATATAACAGATTCAAATTAAACCTGAGGACCAGCATAAAAATGCCTTTATCTACCCTTGGGGTACATTCACTTACAATAATATGTCGTTTGGTTTGAAGAATGTTGGGGAAACCTTTCAATGAGCAATGAATTACACTTTTTATGATATGAAGCATATTGTCGAGCCCTACTTACAGATGATCTTCAGGCTCATTCTCGTAAAAGAAAAGATCATCTGGATCATCTTTGTTTAGTTTTTGAAAGATGCAGGCACTATAAGATTCGCTTAAATCCCCATAAGTGTGTCTTCTGTGTAGAATCAGGGGGGAATTATAGGCTTCATAGTCTCTAACAAGGGTATAAGGGTCGATCCATTGAAAGTTGAGGCGATTGTTAATCCGCCTCCTCAAACTATTCAAACAACTACATAGTCTACACGGAAAGTCCAACTTTCTTAGATGGTTTATTATGAATTATGAAAAGATAACAAAGGGTTTCATGTGCAAGATATACCTTTCCTATGGGATGAAGCTGCACAACAATATTTCTAGGCATTAAAGAAAACATTCTTATCAACTCCTCTCTTGCATCCACTAGATTACACGAAGGACTTCATATTGTATTTGGATTCATCTTTGTCTACAATTGGTGTCGTTTTGGTTCAATAAGATGACAAGCTCCAAGAACATGTCATCTATTACCTTATCCATGCTTTGGTTGGTCCTGAGCATATATACTCACATGTTGAGAAACTAGCTTTGGTGGCGGTTTATGCTGTTCAGGGGTTGATACATTACATTTTGCTAAGGACAACTATTGTAGTTGCAGTTAATCCATTTCAGTATGTCTTATCTTGACTAATAATTGAGGGAAAGTTTAATAAGTGGATTTTCATACTTTAGAAGTTTGACTTAGATTTTCAGTCCGCCAAATCGAAAAAGTCCCTAGTACTCATAGAAATTTATCTCAGAGTCCCCGAGTGATGAAAGCATAGTGGTAGAAGATGAGTCATTGCCCGATGAACAAATTTTCTTGATATCAACCTCTGATCCTTGGTACGAAGATATCTTAGTATATCTTCATAATTTGAATTGTCCCACGACCTTCTCACGAGAAGATTAACGCAAGTTAAGATTTAACGCTAAAAACTACCTCATTATTGGAGATACATTGTATAGAAGAGAGGTAGATTCCATCTTACATCTATGTATTACCCACGAGGAGGCGTATTTGTCCTAAATGATTTTCACAATGGAGCATGTGGGGATCATTTATCTGGGTTAGAAACGACCCATAATACCTTGTGTGTTGGTTATTTCTGGCCTACCATCTTTAAAGATTGCGTAGAAGATGTGAAACATTGTCAACCATGCCAGTTGTATACCATAAATATGTGCCGCATCCTGATCCTCTCTATCCCATCATCGTGGTAGAGCCCTTCACCTAGTGGGGGATGGATTTCATGACCTGTAACTCAGTGTATACTGGGGGGCATGAGTATATAATTGTCGTTGTAGACTACTTTACTAAGTGGGAGGCAATGCCTACCTTTAAAGTCAACGACGAGACAACAACTTACTTCGTGTTCAATCAAATAATTGCTAGATTTGGTATCCCAAAGAATATTGTCACTGACCATGATAGTCACTTTCAGAACAAGATGATGACAGAGTTGACTACTTTACTAGGTTTTTGGCAATACCATTCATCTTTCTTTTACCTGTAGGCGAATGGGAAAGTAGAATCCATTAACAGAACTTTGAAAACCATTCCGAAGTAGACTATTAATGCAAGTAGATCAAACTGATATATCATGTTGTACCCCACGCTTTAGGCATATCGAACAAATTTTAAAACCACCACAGGGTTTTCACCCTTCCAGCTCGTTCATGGGGTGGATGCAGTCACACTGGTGGAATGCGAAATACCATATCTATATATTTCAATTCATATGCTACTTGATACTTCTGATATATAGGAACGTTTGTTGCATCTAGAACATCTAGATGAACAATGCAGAGATGCACTTACAACGAATGAAGCACATAAGCAATGGGTAAAGAATCAATATGACAAAGTTGTCAAACCTATGGTTTTCTCCGAAGGATAGAACTTGTCTTGGTCTATGACCAGGATAAGGAACCCTTGGGGGAAGGAAAGTTCAAATCTATGTTGTTAGGCTCATATGTCATGTCCAAGGTCCTAAATAAGGGTGTGTATGAATTAGTTGATTATGATGGTAATAAGCTGCCTGAGCCTTGAAATGGGTTATACCTGAAAAAGTATTACGCTTAGGCATTATGATTTTTTCTTGTATTATAGTTGTATAACTTTGTAAATGGTCACTCATGGTTAGTGTTCCTTATGTATATTTGGTGTTGTTTTAGATGTGTTTGGAGTGGTTCCTAGGATTTGTTGAGGGAGCAAGCCGTTACACTTGTAACTTGGATTCATCTGCTTGGGTAATTTATGCACCCACATGACAACTAGTTACCCCATGAGGCGCTTGCTTAGGTCTCACAACTAACAATGTAGCCGAATACAATGTTGTTATTGAGCTTCTTTGGGATGCCATATCACATGGTATCACTTTCCTAGAAGTCATACTTCACTCTCAGTTAGTAGTCTCTCAACTCAATGGAGTCTATCAAGTAAGACATCCTACTCTATTACGTCATTTTTTGAGGATTAGGTTACTTGAAATAAATTTTGAGCATATTATATATCAACATATTCAAAGAAATCAAAACACAAATATTGACGCATATGCTAAGTACATCTTAGACTGGCATTTGTCACACACATTGCAAAAAGAATACACAGATATGCATAGAAACACATGTAAATAACCTATTATATATATATATATATATATAATAGGTCCATATACATCGAGTTCTGGTCCAAAGATCCAGTAAATAAGTACATCAAAATACAAAAATATGATCATAATCTTCAACATGCTAAAATCTATGAAGGCTCCTTAGCCTCTTCAGTCGCAACTACCTTCGCCACAACCTCTCGGTAGCACAAGACAACCCTAGACACCCTTCAAAGTAGGCATAACTAGGATGGAGGTACACCCACTACATGCTCCTACACGACAATGAAAATCCTCTCCATCATCAAAGTCGACACATCATGAGTAAGCCTGACTAGCTTTCCCTCTACAAAATGAAGCATGGCTTTGTTGCTGGCTCCATCTACTGGTCAAATATAGGCCCTAGGATTCCCGTATGGATGAATAGGCCCAATATCCACATCACATAAAAGATGAATTAGACTCGATTAAGCTACATATGTATATAATACTTATGAACAAAAAATCATAAAAAATTAAATATTTGAAAAACAAAAGCTTACCCATCTCTCCCCATGATTTTCCTAGAGGAAGAATCAACTCTGGATCACCACAAAAATATAAACCAACATAGGGAAACTACTAGAAGGAATGCACCTGTCGGCTCCACCATGCATAGAAGTCATCGTCAAATACACCCTGGATTTCACCACCACCCTGGTGAAGGAACACATCCCCCCACTGTGTGACCCTAGGCTCGTGTGGAGGTGAAGGCGAAAGTATCACCTTGGGGCTCAAAGCGGGCACTCTCTCTCTCTCGAAGAAGGCTACCAAGATGCTAGCATACCCAAAGTTCTTCTTCTTCCCCAACTTGCAGTCTGATAGTTGTTTCTTCATACTTATAACCAGCCTGGAGCACTAGTCACATACTACACACTACATACATTCCACTGCTATACGCATATGGGTCCTTGTGGCCAAATGCAATGCGGATGTACCCACCACTCGGACAATAGTGATCACAAGAAATTTGAGCAAAAATCTTGTTATCTCGGAAATCGGTATTTGTGTTCTCAACTTCTATGTACTTGGAAGACAATATGTATTTACATAATCTTGGACGCTGAGGGGATCACCCCCACGGCTGGTTCCACCTAAATTTACTGGTGCCCCTCTATGAGATAAATCGGTGACAAAATATATGTCCTCAACAGTTAATTCAAGTGTCTCGACCTGAAGGTCAAACATATCCTGCTTAGGATCCCATAATCGCACCAATAACTCTAAAAGTTGAACTTGAGATCACATGTTTGTCGTGCAAAAATAAAATAAAAAACCACACCTTCAGAGGACATTTAAAGTCATTGGATCCCCTAATGCTTCCCTATCCATGTCCTCATGCTCTCTCTCCCTCCATTCTAGGACCATTATGCATGCAAAATCAAGTATTTTGGCTATTAGATATGTGAAAAACACCCCAACCTGCATGACTCTTGACTGTGTAGTGGTGACAACACATGTCACTCGTGGGTTCCCTGTTGCATAGGTTACATCGTGAACTCACGAGTTTGAAACGGGCTATCCATGAGTCCCGCGTGGTGCCCTCACAAACTTGCCAAAAGATCATTAATTTGCATAAAAAATTAAAGTTGAAAGCATGAAATGAAGATAAAGGAGACGTGGCCTACCTACAACTTGTGGTTCGTAAAACCGTCCATCGGTTTGAGCACACGATTCGTTTGAATATCAAAGGTAAAACTTGCACTATTTGTGGTAAAAACCAAATGAATTGTTATTTAACCAATTTTCACTATTTATAGTAAAAAATTCAAAACTTTTACCCACTTTAATATAGTTTTGGTCAAATTTCTTTTATTTGAACTAATGTTTATTGTTTTTAACCTAGCTTTCCAAGTTATGGATGGATTCATAGCATATATCCTTAGCATATAAGATAGGATTTGGTCCCTTTGCATTTTGCATCTATACCTTATCCCCTTACAAACCTTGGATCTCCTTTTTCATCCATGGACTGCGATATGCAACCACTTTTTACCCTTCTAACATCATTGTTCTTCCATGGTTTAGAGCTTACCTCACATGGGTTTCCCTAGCTAGAACACTTATTGTCGATTCCAGTACCCATGCTGCATATTGCTAAGTTACGGGAGCCTTCATAGTTGTTTTTCACACAAAAATGAACCTCATATTGTATCTTCTGCTAAACTACCCTTGGTTGTAAGGCTCTTGTCATATGGATTTATCTTCAAGCCCTGGTATGACTCCTTAAACATGACTAGATAACCGCGTTACTTGTTCTTTCAAAATCGTTAAAGGAAATGAAGGATCATCCATAACGGTATAAGTTTAACCATTTTCTGGACCCTATGGATTATTGTCGAAAAATGAATACTCTAGTTATTTGGAAACTAGAAGAGTACCTTCAGTTATAGTTTTATCTCTTTTTCGGGCCTGGAGGACTAGGCTTACGAAAAAGGAACTTGTTTTTAGCTTACTTTTTTCTTTTTCGTGCTCTGGATTAAACCATGAAAATGACTCCAAGCGTTCTTTATGTCATTGTCATGATCGTTAAAATTTAGTACAAAGCATCGACTTTACTGTTGTTTGTCCCATGCTCATAAATAAATAGAACATTTCGAGTGATCTTGCCCTCCTTCACACTTGTTAAACTAAGGATACATGCTTGCTTTTGAAGGAGCGTCGGTTTGGTGATAGTTTACCCTTTTTTCGGACTTTAACGACGAAGTACGAAAAATGTATGCCTTATTTCTTCAGAAACTAAGAGAGTTCTCCTTCAGACTTTTTTATACTTTTTTGGACTCAAGAGACTAAATTTACAAAAAAGAACCCCCCTGGAGTCTTCTTTGGAGTTTTCAGACTCTCAAAACTATGAAAACATCGGTGATCATATACTTATTCAGGCTCATAAAATCCATGAATCAATGTTATATCAAACAATATTCTCTCTTTTCTTCAAGCTTTCTCAAAAATGAAGAAAGACTCAAGTTTACTTTCTTGGACTTGTTAAAATTTAAAAAGAAAGGAAGGAAGTAAATGCACTTTTTGATTATAGTTGTTGGCAACAAGTCATCCTTGAGCAAAGCAACAAGTCTCTTGATACTCGTGTTTTAGTTTTTCACTTCCCAATTCAACTAACACTTTGAGTCACTACTCTTCCACTTATCCTAAATACATGTGGAATTTGTCAATGTATCCTACATGGTAGATAAGTCTAGTTGTTCCATTGAAATTATAAAGATGCCTTGGGTCATCTCTGTGTTGTGCTCATTATTCAAGGATATTTACCCTCTATCGGTTCATCCCGATCCTTATCATTTTCATCTCTAAGATCATCCCACACACATCTTCCCATGTCCGGTCTACTAGTTACTCTCGTGACATGTTGAAGGATTAATTGCCTTCCTCTTCGCAAAATGGCTTCCAATCGGTACCTCCTATAGAAGAAGACTTAGAGTTTCAAAGATAGTACCTTAGGATCCACTGCCGATATTGGTGGACTCCTCTGCTTGTTAGTACAACTTTCTAACTAACATTTCGATGGTGTCCTTCCATGTTCGACTTCGACTCATGTATTCACATGGTAGGATTCATATTGGTTTCTATGGATTTGGATGAATACTTTGGGTTACAACTTATATAACATAAATTGCGCAAGATTGTGCCATGCCTCGTGACACTATTTCCAGCTATTGAAGATCTATCATTATACTCATGTGGCTACGATCCTCCTTTGTAAAACATATGTGGCCTTATTGCTTGTACTATATGATGTATATGTATCTTGTAAAGGAGCTAGTGTTCCACATTATTGAATATGGCATCCTTAGTGATGATTTTGTAAATGACCTCGATTTGTCTATTTCAAGTACTTCTCCGTGACCTTGATTTTGGGTCCTCCGAGTTAAAATATTGTAATGTATTTTGGCCATCGTTACCCTTTGATCTCACACATTAGGGGGCATTTGTTATACCATGAAATGACACTTCTCTGTTTGAGTAGTGACCCCAAATATGTCATTACACAAAAAGACAATATGGATTGAAGTGGCCTTACCACTATCTATGAGTTGGATCCTTGATACATACTATTTACTTCAGCATTACCCCTTTTTGTAGATAATCTTTCCTTGCACTCGCGGGTTTTCTTATATCAATTCCTGTGTCATTCGCGGGTCGCCCATATGCAACTTGCGTGTTATCTCTAAAAAGTTGTACTCGTGAATTCCCTTTAGGAAACTCGCGAGTCACTCGTGAGTTGCTTCACATAAACCCACGTGTTTCATTAGAATATGGAAAAAAATTAAATAATGACTAGTTAAGGGGCAGTTGGGGTCGGATTGAGAACCTCCCTAACTCCCCTAACCATCCTAGACTCGAATTCCTTCTTCCAAAATAAGTATAAAAAGAGGGGAAAGGTATAGGATTGGGGAACCAAGTTTGAGAGCAAGGTTATGCTGGAGGTTTTTGTTGAAGAGAGGAGCGATCCACTTAGGTCTTGGTGTGCAAAGGAGCTTGTCTCAGACAGGAGCTTTATAATGTTTCTATAACTTCATCAATAAAGAGTGTTTTCCTTCCATCATTGTCTCTATATATTCTTTTATTGTTATGAGTTATGATTTATGTTGTTATTTTTCTAAATAGAATCATTAATGCTCATATCTCTCTTATATAGCAATAGAAAATACTTTGAATAAAGGTGACTCTTTGTTGCAGGTGTTGAAGATCAGAGAACTAAGCAGCATTGGAGAAGGAGAGTTAAAGCTTGGATCAACCATCTAGAACAAGATGCATGTCCAATTATTTCTTATTCTCTGATATATGTTTCTAAAAACCTAGTTGTATGCGAGTTATATTCACAGTACGTTGGTGGCTCTATACCCCAAAGTCATACTGTAGATTTCCCCTAACAACATCAACATTTTGATTTTGCTCAGGTAAATATGTTGTTTCATTTGTTTATATTCAAAGAAATATATTTTTTGTTGCGACTATCTTGATCTTAAACACTGACAATGTGCTTTGTATACCATAACTTAGTAGGTCTTGTAACAAAAGGTTATCATGGATGTAAATGTTGTGGAGATTATATTAAAACTAGGTGGTACAAATACCTACGAAATCTAGTGTATGATTTCTCTAGGGTATTCCTCTAAGAAAACCACCCTTATAAAAGAGAAACATATGCTTTCAATGGTAAACTAGAGAGAACCAAAATGCCTAAAATAATGACACCGACTTACTGGCTTAGAGAATATGACAATGATAAGGAAATTGTAGATATGTTTGATTCAAATGGGGAACCTATGTTCGATGATCATGAATTCTTAAACACCTATGATGATAAAATTCCCAAAGGGATGAACATGAAATCGATATTTTCTGAGCTCCCATATTGGAAGCACCTTAAAATTTCCCACTTACTATATCCCATGCATATATTTAAAAATGTTTCATGTTCTTTGTGGCATCACATATCATCCAAAAAAAAGTGACAAGTTGAAATTCAGGAGAGATCTTATTTCTTCAAATACCAAAAAGAAGCATAGGCCAAGACAAGAAAATAGAGGAGAGGATGGCTACTCTTTTTCATATAAAAAAGGTGATGTCCCATGGATTTTGAAGAAACAAGATCTTAATTTGGAAAAGGAAGTTATATTGGGCATGGAAACGCCCTCTTGTTATGGGTCTTATCTACGACATTGGTTCATTATAGATGAAAAGTTGATGTGTTTCAAATCACATGACCATCTCAACTTTCTAAGGGTACGTATAATGTCTGAAAAATGATTTTATTATTCTTTTATATCTTTTAGCAGACAAGTTGAAATGAAATTAATTGTTTGTGTTTACTTTGTAGTGTGATTATCTAATATTTGTGTGTGGGCATGTGAATCATAACTTTCCCGATGACCTGCGACGTGACATATCTAAACTATCTGCATTTGTATGATGGATAACATCAAAGGAGATTTACATTGCTAGCATTCCTCGGTGGTGTTAAGAGATAGTAGAGAGTGTTTGTATGTTTGAGAAGGAACTACCGCCAAATTTCATGGACTTGTGGATTCATCTTCTAATTCACCTAGTGGATGAAGCTGAATTAGTAGGGGTGGTCTCATGTCACTCAATGTTCTTCTTGGAGAGGTACATGAAAAAATTTAAGGGATTTGTTCGACAGAGGGAAAATATGAGGGGTCTGTGGAAGAGGGGTACATAGCATATAAGTCGATTTATTATGCTAGTAAGTACATCAAGAAAATTGATGACACACCGAGTACATTGATTTGGGATGATAAACGTTGTTAGTGCCAGAAATTGTTCCCAAAATACAAGAGAACAAGCCAACACAATCTCAATAATCACAATAGAGTAAAATAGGGTTTTCTAGGGTTTGGTTGAACAGTTTGAAGACAAGAGGGAAACATTCATAAAACCAAAGAAAACACTAAATCATGAGTATTTAAATGACTGAGATGCATAACATATAAACCATAATCCAAACAGAATAAACACAGTACTGATTTTCACCCACAATTAGCAAGCAGTTCATGCATAAAAACATTAAACAAGAAATGAATATACCAACTGAGTAATTAAAACAAATTAGAAATGAAACCAGTCAATAATCTGAAGGGCATATAGTGCATATATTTCATAGTTCAGTCATCAAAAACACATAAGAGTCTTTTACATTTAGCTTATAAACAAAGCCTGATAGCCTCCCCTTGTCAGCAAAAAATTGAACCATTTGTCTTCTTTCAGACTTACATTTATCTTGTTCCTTCCAAAAAAAAAAATAGTTGAATAACTGAACCCTAACCTCCTTTAGGATCTCTATCGAATAGTTCCATCTAAACTATCATTATACAAAAAATAAAATGACTTTCCAAGCTAACTAGTAACTACTTTTCTTAACTAACTTTACAAGTCTTTCGCTGCTTCAGCTAGTAAAGCAATTCTCTCCAAGGATTGATATTTCCTTCTAGCTTTCAATTGATCTGTCTCCAAGTCTGCAACCCTCATTGTTAGCTCCTCATTCTGCTGTTGCAGCTCCTGGATGGTTTGCTTTAACTCTGTAAACTGATTCTTTGTTTGCCTTTTCCTTTTAAGAGCTTCCCTAGAAACTGCAATCAATTCCTGGTAATGAATGTTAACCTCTTCCAAGTCTTCTCTAAGTCTCCTATTAGCAGTAAATAGTCCATCATTAGTTTCATGCATATACTCAATTTGATACTTGTATTGCTTAATGCTTCTTTGCAGGTTTTCCTTTTCAGAATCAATACATTTGTCTCCTGATATTGTTTGCATCCCTTCTGGTGTCCATGGGATTTTCAGTTTCTTATAAATTTCTTCATCCTCCTTCATAAGCTCCGTGGAGGTCACAGGAATCTCTGGATGCTCTTCAGCTTCAATATTGCAGTGAACTTCTTCTTCAACTATCTCTCTTTTCTCCATACATGAACTCTTTACATCCTTTTGCTGCCACTCTTGAATCATTTGATTTTGAATCTCCATGAAAATGTCAGAAATCTTAGTATCAGTGAAGACAGACTTATCTTTTGATACTACTAGTTGTTTACCATTTATAACTTCTTTGCTGTCATCTTCACTACCATCCAATTTATCTTGAGATGATGAATCTTCTATTACTATAACTTTTTCCTTAGCCATTTTGGGATTTAATAACTTATTCATGTTTAACCTAAGCTTGTTCTTTGGACTTGTCCTAGGTCTCCAGACTACTCCAACCTCTCCTAGCATTTTCTGAACCTTTCCTTGATGATTTATTGAAGAAAATTCAACAACCTTCATTCTTTTCCTTCTTGACATTGTTTCCTTTTCAAAATGAGTGTATACTTCTTACTTAGAACAAACCCTAGCTTCATTATTAACAGGAACTCTAACCTCATCAGATAGGTATTTTTCATCCTTTTCAGATAATACTGTAATGGGGCTTTGCTTCTGTTCCTTAACCTCCTCCATTACATTTTGATTTGATTCTGCAGGTAACATCTCTTCCACTGACTTAAATTCCCTCATCTCTGACTGTAAAACTTTGCTTTCCTCAACATTAACTCGCTGTCCAAGCTCAATGTTTTCATTTTCCTGATTTGAAGCTTCTCCTGGTTTATCAGTTTCTTCATCTTTGACTATGACCTTTTATCTAAGCTTCTTAATAAGAGTTTGACCCTTATCTACCTGTATTTTTTGGGATTGTTCCTCCTGCTCAGTTTTGAAACCTGACCAAAATAAGAAATGCTCCCATGTCTTTTCTCTTTTTTGCAATACCGTACTTATGATGAGTTTTATGAGCCCATGGTGAAAAACTGATTGTTTTGTATGGTCCTGGTGCTCTCTCACCCTACATGGCATCTTCTGTAAGCTTTTCAAAAAGAAGAAAGGAAGATTCATGATTGAGATGTTGAAGGAATCTAAAATGATATTTGAAAACAAAAGCAAATCTACCCTCACAGGTGACATAGCTTTGCAAGATTTTATTAGGCTCAATCCACTCAGGTTTGAAGTTTTGAATGGGAACACCTTTTCCCCAATCTACTACTACACCAGGAAGCAAATATCTCTGAGCATCAAAGATGAAGGGAACCTTTTTGAACTAGAACTCTCCCTCATCCAGAATCCTTGTTGCTTCTTCTAGTAACTCCCTGGTTAATTTGAACTTCAAGGTGTCAAAAGACACTACATCCTTGTCTAGACATTGAGCAAACTTGTAAGAAACCTTTAAATCATAACCTTTAATATTTTCGAAGAATACTAACCATCCTGCTTTTGCAAACAATTGTGCACAATCTGGAAAGTTTTTTACCCAGCTTAAGTCTGAAGGTTCTACCCTATTGGTCTTTCCACTCTTTTTCATTTTGAAATATTGTCAAATAGCTTCTATCAATACACCACAGCTTGACTGTCTTCAAATTTTGATAAACTGACAGAGAATACAGTATAGGGAAACCCAAAAGACCCTACTCTGAATTATTTTGTTTAAATGATAAATACTTTAAACCCATTGATTAACAATTCATCATAGTAACATGGATTAGGTTTAAAATAATACTCTATCATCAATTCTGTCATTAGTCGTTTGTTCAAAAAAACCCCAAATTAATAAACCTTGGTAATGGCTCGCAGACTACATGTTAAAAATGACTAATCCAACTGTTGGAATCTTGTTATCTCAACTGTCAGGTATCGGATTGCATGCTCCACTCTTCTCTGACCGCTTTGACCACTCTAGCCAACCGCTCCTAAAAGCCCTAATTTTTGCTCTATTTCAAATTCCGATTACCAAGCACTGATTTTTCGCCACTACCTTCACTTGCTCTTCGTGCACTTCAGTTAAAAACGTAATTCCATACACCTTTGTCTCATTATGCTTTGCTATCATTATTACATCTGCTCTGCAAGAAACCGCCACGATTCACCTTCATGAGATATTCCACCTGCCACAGTGATTAAACTACAAGAGACACGTATCAAATCCATCACACAATGTGATTGACATCTCATGTGTGAGAATCCCGAAGAAACTTAACAAAAAATGATGATTTTTAGCTTGCGCGACTTTCTTGTAGCGCCTCTGTGCATTTGTTTTTGTCTTGCGCTACAAGAAAGTCCAAGTTAATGATTTGCAAAAAATTAAGCTAATGATAAGGGTTTAAACTTGGTTTAGGAGTCACAATTAAATGTTTATGCTATTTTAAGATTTTTTTAATCCATATAATCCTTATATAAGCCCTTTGATTATGAAATCAAACCAGAACTTGTAAAAATAAACTAAGAAATCAAATAACATGAAAGCTAAAGGGAAAAAATTCAAACTATCCCAATTAACAAAATTTTCTAAGAATAAAAAGTAAAACCAAACTTCAAAACATAAATAAAAGTATTAAAATATGGAAAACAAAAACATGACCTAACAAACATGATGAGAACAAAATGGAAGGGGGGTTACTGGGAACAAAAGGAAGAAGGCAGTTGATAAGGAGTAAGTCACTTATAGTTTGATCTTCACATTTCCACATAGTAATTATTCACAACAAACTTCAAAATATATATTGCATCCCATACATACTAAATGTGGTTTTCTTTCCATGAATATAATAGCAAATTCAAAAATTGATGCAATCAATAAATTCATTCTTTACAACGCAGAGGAAACACAGTCGTGGGTCACATTTTATGAAGAGAATAGGAGGAACTAGGACATTGACATAAAAGAATTTAGGTGGTTTCATGGTAGAAGCATGCAAAGTTCCAGATCATTTAAAAGAAAATATGCCAATTATTTGTCCCAATAGTTGTGTTGCAGGCTAAGTTAAAGGGAAATATGGTGCATCCGATCATTACCCTCCAAAAGAGGAGGATGCACTAAGCATTGGGATCGGGTGCAACAACTTGGTAGTAAAATATTATGTACATTTCAAAAATTATAATGCAACTTTGAATTGTAACATCTATATTTAATCTATTAATGTTTTGGTTTTTAAACATATGACACCATCATTTGTGAACTTTTTGTATAGGTGCATTCGTTCCCACCTATGTTGGTATATGGACATCATTTTTGCATCGAGGATGCTGATGGTGGACGTGTTACACAAGATTGTGGAGTGGAAGTCGAGTTCGACCAATCTAGTTGTGCTAGCCACCATGGTCGAAACTTGATAGGAGGGATGTTGGGTTATGTCTGAAAGATACAAGAGATCATTCAACTGGACCTCTCATCTTTCCAATGTGTTATTTTTAGGTGCAGGTGGTGGGAGACATTCGATAGGAATAACGTAAAGGAAGTTTGTAATAGTGGGTTGATATGTATCAACTCTAGAAAGATGTGGGATGAAAATAAGGAGTCTTATGTTTTCCCAAAACACTGCGACCAAGTGTTCTTTTACCCAGATGTCTTGAATAGAGATTGGTGGTTCATATTAAGACATGACCCTAGATCTAAACATGTTTTTGATAACAACAGTGTTAGCATGCCAACTGAGTAAGATAATGTGGGTGATAGCAATGCATATTGATATGTCATGTTTTATTTCATCATTTATAGGTTGAGATATCATTTTGTTACTGTTATATTTGATTGTCTAATAATATTGTTTGTTTTTCATGTTATGGTGGTGGAAATTGAAAGCTGATTATTGGATGCAGTGACATTTAAACAATTTTAGTTGGTAAACAACCAATACGATGCGGAATATGGGTTATGACTTTGAAGTAATTTATGACTATACAGAATAATTATATTGCATTGTCCAAATTACTCGCATTATGTCTTGTGTATACATATAAATACACCGCAAACAATTTGCATGATTCAATTTTAATTTATTTTTGTGAAAGTAAAGACCAACATATTCTTTCAACATTGAATGTGTTCTCTAATTTCTATATTAATATTGCAATAATGCTTGTATTTTATGATGTTTTTGTTTTGAATATGTTAAGAATTATAATTGCATTAATTTATGGCATTTCTGTTAGATTAATGTAGTTTTTTTTATTATATGATTATATTAAGTTCAATTAATTTATGGCATTGATAACAATGAATTATTTTATAGTCTTAATAACAACATAATTTACAAAAAAAGTTAAGGTGCTCTGCAATGACTTGATTTATAGCCTTGATAACAATGCAATTTATAAGAAAATTTAAGGTGGTCTCTAATTTCTCCATTAATATTTGAATGTTTATATTTCATTATGTTTTTGCTATAAATTAGAATGCTAAGAATTATAATTGCATTAATTTATGAAGCTTTTGTTATAATATTTGCAATTTTTTTTAATGACAAAAATAGAGAAAAATGGCTTTTAAAGATGAAGGTGCAAGTATGGAATATTCTTTAAAAGAAAAAATGGATTTAAGTAAATGTGTCATATTAATTAGGTGGGATTGAATTTTTGAATCTCTATATTTTTAAGAGGTTGAACTCCATCTTAAAATTGGTTGAAACAACAAGTGTGTATTATACAAAGAAATTAACAAATTAGATGTACGCTTAATATTTATTCATGACTTTATACTATGGTTTGTAAATAGGTACTTAGTTTTGATTTCTAAATTAAAGCCATGGTTATATATTTCACTAGAATTATTTGATACTAAAATGATTTGACACATGTATCACTATAAAATAATTTATTTAGATTTTATTAATTAATGTAAATTTATAATAACATAATCCCATGTTAATCTAATATTTCAATATTTTATAAATTAGATATATTCATTGACAAATTCAAATTTCATAAATATTTGATATCTTAAAATTTGTATATTTTATAGTTCTGAAATTATTATTCAATTCAAAAATATTCTAATGTTACAAAAAATAATATTAGCAAAATAATAAAACAGTCCTTTAAAAATAATAACATTACTAAATAAATAATTAATTGCAAATTTTGAACACTAGCTAACTTTAAACCTCATTTTTAGAGGGTATAAAATGTATTCCTTGAATGTAAACTAAAGCTATATTATATAGTGAATATCATCATTATTGACAATTATTAATAAGTTTGGAAAATGCAACATTTGAGTTTACAATTGAGAGAAAATGATGTTCCTTTAATTAAGTATTTGTCTTTTTTCCAATTAGAGCTTCAATTAATAAGTTTGGAAAATGCAACATTTGAGTTTTCAATTGAGAGAAAATGATGTTTTTTTAATAAAGTATTTGTCTTTCTTCCAATTAGAGCTTTGATATTTGTCATTGCAAAGTGAGTTATTGTCAAAATATTTAAAAATGTTCAATGATAAATGGATATGTCATATTGGTGTTCATATATAAATTTTATGTTGTCACGTTCATATTCATATATTATAATAAAATTACAAGGTGATACTTGATTTTTTGTTATGATGTTTGTCAATTATAGTTATAAATTAAACAATATTCATTTATGTTTATCATTTGAATATATAATTAAATTATACACCACAACATTATATGGAGACGAGTTAATTTCCGTATATAATATATATATATATATATATTGCTCAAATAGTTGTAACAAAATAAATCCCAGTGGGATACCTCAAGTGGACGAGTGTTGTAAGTTGTAAGCAAAATGTCTAAGGATCAATTCCTTGGATGGCTATGCATTGCTATATAAGAGCTTCACTTGATGTCCCCATAAGGTTAGCTTTATAATCAGAGAGAATGGGGTGAGACCCCTTCGGATGGCCCCTCTATGACTTGTTCCTATGGACATAGCAAGCCCCGCTAGGGGTAAGTGACCCACAATTGAAAAAAATATAGTTGTAACAAAATAAATAAATTACTATATATATAATAATATTCTGACAAATAATACTACACTATTAAGAAAATTACAATAAATTATAATATCTATAGAAATTAGATAAAAACAATATGAACAACTATAAAAAAAATTACATAAAAATATTACTACAACAAACTATAAAATATTATAAACTTTATACTATTACAAATTATAGAACAATCATAAATCATAGAGTTGCCACAAATCCATCCATAATTTACAATGCAATTTGTGATATTTTTGTCAACTAAATAAAGACTCGGTGATTTAAAGACGCACATGATTTTGAATAGTACAAAGTTCTTTTACTACACAATTATATGATCATCACTATTTTCAACACCTAACAAACATACACATCATGATCATGGCATCATAAACATAAATATAAACATCATCATACTAACATAAACATAACCATATTTTTTAACAAAAATGTAAATGCATCATCATCATTTCACAACATAAACATAAACATACTATTATTATCATTTCCAACATCTAAGAAACATAAAAATAAACACCATCATATATGCCACCATACCATCATTAATATAAGGCAAACAATAAGCATGAGCATACTAACATAAACATTATGTCACATATTCACGTAACACATACTGCACCTAATAGATTTTAACATCAATATCTAACACACATAACTAATAATACACTTAAAAATAATTAACTTTGAATGATCATCATTTTCACCACATAAATAAATAAACATCAACATTAACATGAAAAATGCAGTATATATATAGTATGAACATATATAACATCAAAGTCATGATAAAATATGTAAAAAATAATAATATATCTTCAGTGCAATAAATGCTATGACATATATGCTCCACCTCTACAATAGAGGAATCTCTCCTACCAAAGCTATTAGGCGCATCATCACCTCCACCAATAGAGCCATAGGCTTATATAATAGCCATATCAAGCTTAAAATGAAAATTCCTCGTCACAGCTTACATTGACGACCTCGTAAAACGACGTCAAACAAATTGGAGCCAAGACATGAATTAACCACTGAGGAGGCTAAAGATGGCCCGAACCAGACCTGCATTAGACTAAATAAGAAGTAAGTCTAAATAAAGCGGTGGCAGACTTCAAATCAAAATGAAATTCTAGCACCCAACCAGATTAGTCAGAGGCAATATCAACACCTTCGCTAGTAGAGCCAACGACATCAATACCTGTACCAGAAAGAAAAGAGGTCCAAGAGAAGGAAGGATAGGTCCATAAGATGAAGTGTACGATCATGTCTAAGCATATCTAAAATATCATTGGGTGTAGTAAGAGCTGATGGATGGTCGAGCCAATGGGTAGGACCGAAGGGTCGATCGAGCATGAGTATAGAATATGATGATGATGTAGGATTGGATGGATAGTCGAGTAGAAGTATAGGACTAGGATTGGTGGCATATATGAAGGTGGAGGAGGATGACATGGCGGAGGAGATGTCGAAGGTGGAGGCCGAGGGCGATGTAAAAAGGAGGAAGCCAACTAAAAGTGTGCACTGACAACATGCCACATTGAATCACCTCATAGGATGAGGAATAATCCTCCATATCTATGTAATCTCAAGGTCATCATGAATCTCATGCAATTGCACAGGCTGTATACCTACATCAACCAACAATATGACCAACCTATCTACCACATCCTAAACATATCTATCATGAGGCCTGTAACCATAATAACATCATAAAAAATTTAGCACAATAACATCATAACCATAAGCAAAGGATCACTGAAAAAAGACAAATGCAGCAACACAAGAGAACACAAATATTTTCCTCCGGGAAACCACAAGGGAGGAAACCCCGCAAAACTTCCTCAGTATAGAGTTCGACCAAGACAGTGTAAAACCCCAGAAACAAGAATAGTTGCTCATCTTCCACATTATACTCTTTCTCTTTCTCTCTCTCCACCATAATACTTGAGTGTAGGATATGTGTGAATGATAGAGGCACCTCACCTATTTATATTCATTAGGTGAGTGTCTCAAATAACTAACTAGGTCGACCAAGTTCCCTAATTAGGGTTGGCCTACCTTGAGAGACTCGGAATACATTTAATATATTACTTATGTGGGTACTATTTCCCCGACTTACAATGGAGGGTTTACCTCATGAATTTTACATGATCAATTACATCAAGGACATCTCCAAATGGAGGAATAACATCTCCAAAGGAGAATACAACAAAAGTACAATAGAATATCATTCAAAGTTACAATATTTCAACACTCTCTCTTAACTAGGAAGGTATTCTACATCAACAACAACAATCATTACAACTGTACAACTAACTGGTGAATCTCTATATGTCATAAGAAGTTTTGGAACATCATCATACAACTTCATCATCGATCTCAGCTGGATCATCTTCGGCTATTTCAATATGTAAATACTGAATCATCTTCTCTATGTGTTGAATCATCTTCTATTAGAATATAAGTGCTGAATCATCTTCTGTAGTATCAGTATGTGGATACTGAATCATATTCTCTAGCATCAGTATGTAAATACTAAATCATCTTTTGTCACCTCAGTATATGAATGTTGAATATTGAATCATCTTTTGCCACATCAATATGTGAATACTGAATCATCTTTTGAACCTTCTTATGTAACATCAGTATGTGAATACTGAATATTCTTCTGCCATATCAATATGTGAATATTAAATCTTCTTATGAACCATCATCTATAATATCAACATCTTCTGAATCATCTACTTGCCAATGTTGAATCATCATCTTGTCACATCATCATCTGAACTATCATCATCTGCATCTTCAGTATGTGAATACTGAACTATCATCATCTGTATCTCCAGTATGTGAATACTGAAAGCATCACCATCTACATCATAACTATCATCATTTACATCTTTAGTATGGGAATACTAAAACATCATCATTTGTATCTTTAGTGTAGAAATACTGAATCATCATCATCTACATCTTCAGTATATAAATATTGAAACAACATCTATATCTTAAATATGGGAATGTTGAAACATCATCATCTGTATCTTCAGTATAGAAATACTAAAACATTATCATCTGCATCAACGATATATAAATACTGAAACAATCAACAATATCATTAGCATGTTAGTGCTAAAAACCAAATCATATGTAGTGCTAGATCATCATATGCATTAACAACATAGAGATGTTGGGATAACATCATCACCATCAACATAGAAATGTTGAAACAACATCATCATCATTAACACAAAGTGTTGTGACTTCAACTTCATCAACATTAACGTCACAGGGTGCTGGGACCACAATCATATCAGCGACAACACAAGGTGTTGGGACCACAACCATATCAACATCATTAACACAAAGTGTTGGGACCATAACCACATCATCATACACATGCTGAAGCAACAACATCATCAATATCAATATGGAAATACTGAAATTACCTCACCATCATCAGTATAGAAATATTGAAACTATCTTATCAGCATCAGTATAAATATACTGAACTTGCTACATCAGTAGAAGAATAATGAAACTATCAATCATCTCATCAATCAACAATGATCAGTATGAGAATACCGAATCTACTACATCATTATAAAAATACCGAAACTTTCAATCAATCAACAATCATCAGTATGAGAATATTGAACTTGCTACATCAGTATAGGAATACTGAAAAATATCTCAACAATCATCAGTGTAGCAACAATGAAACTATCACAATCAAACATCTCAACAATCAACCATCATCAGTGTGATAACACTGAAACAATCATCTCAACAATCAGTGTAACAACACTGAAACTATCATCCCAACTATTAGTATAACAATACTGAAGCACACATCTCATCAATCATCGGTATAACAATACTGAAACTATCATCAGTATAATAATAATGAATCAACCATCTCAACAATCAACATATCAATGCTGAACCAATCATCTCAGCAACCATCAGTATAACAATATTGAACTACACATCTCAGCATATCAATGTTGAACCAATCATCTCAGCAACCATCGGTATAACAATACTGAGATAAACAGGCATCCGTATAATAATATTGAACTATACATCTCAACATATAAATGCTGAACCAATCATCTCAGTAGCCATCAGTATAATCTCAGCAGCCAGCAGTATAACAATACTGAGCTAAACAGTCATCAGTATAATAATACTAAACTACACATCTTAACAGTATAGTAAAACTGTAACAACCATCCAGCCCTCTAACTATCTCGGAGCAACATCATAGTGAGTTATCTGGTAGATCCACCCGAGCATTTTGTCTAACTTACTAACCCTTTCGAGCCAACAAGCCTAGTTAGACAGATGGATCTTCCTGGGGACCAACAAGCATTGTCATGGATTACAAACACAATTGGGTTAAACTGATCTATCCAGACATACTAATCCCCCTAGGATCAACAGGCCTCGTCTGACTAACCCTTTCGGGCCAAACTGTCCTAGTCAGACTTACCCTACTCTAGACTGAGCTACTCACCACTGCATCCTTCTTCCATCTACCATCACTCCCTCTTTCGAGGGAGATCCTTTCGGAATACACCAAGCATGTCTCGAAAGTATTCAAACTTTACACGAGCCATAGGCTTAGTCAACACATTTGTCACTTGTTCCTTTGTAGGAACATACTTGAGCTTTACAATTCCTTTCTTCAACTTGTTCTTTAACATTCTTTGTGTAAATAACAAATGCATCATAAATTTACAACTTGCATCATTCTTCTTTTATGCATATGTAACTGCATCATTCTTCTCTTGTACATCCGCAATGGTATCGTACATTCACAACTTGCATCATTCTTCTTTTGTGCATCTGTAACTGCATTATTCTCCTCTTGTACATCCGCAATGGTATCGTACATTCGCAACTTGCATCATTCTTCTTTTGTGGGTGATTGCATACAATCCTTCCAACAAATAAAATACAAGTATGATTAGAAACATTTTCTAACATATGACATACATAAAAATATGTCACATAGTCATGCAACTATTTTTGCTAATGCAACAAACATCTATATACAATAACTTTCTATATGTTTTCCATATTGCCAAGACATTATTTCATAAGTAGCAATCAAGCGTTGTACAACAACATAAGCCACTTACCCATCCCCTGCATATTAGTACTATACTACAAATATTCTAATATGCATAATACATTTCCTGAATCTAGAAACATATCCATGTACATATCTAGAACAACTAGATATATAGGAAATGAATTCAAATACTTATCTTTGATTTTTCGGTAGACTCCATCTTGATCTCTGTCTTCTGGAGTCTCTTCCAATGTGTTCACCTTCGTCGTCTGATTATGAGGACCTATTCCTATCTTGCTTATGATCGAAAACACTGAACAAGTCTTCTTACACCACAGATCACATAGAACTGTGTCTGTGTTTCCTAACAATGCATCCTTCTTATCCAATGATGGAATGGATAAGAGTATAATATTTATCTTCATCAGTATAATTATTCTGGATCGTATTCCTCATTACTTGAGGAATATTCACTTGTTTTTTTTCTTAGCTGCAATATACTCATCCTTTGTTGCATTGAGAGAAAGACTATGCTTTCTGCAACATGTTGGAGTACGTATTACTACCAACTCAATCAAAGTCATCATACCTTTGTAGTACGCTTTAGGTACTGCACCATTTGCTCTGCATATTTTACTTGGATAAGTAAAATGTCTTCTGGATTTCATCATGCTTCTAATCTCAAGAATCATGTCAATATTCTCAAACTTTGATATCTACTATATTCACTCCCTCTTAGGTGGAGCAACATCCTCCCTTTGCATTTGTATTAGGACATTAGGGTGACAGGTAGTCTCCTCTGCTGTTAGTCTTCTTTGTATCCATCTATGTCACTAGATATCAGGATCCTTCAACTCGAAATTTGTTGCAAGTTTTCTCTTGTCCTTTATATGATTTTATCTTCAACCTTGTAGTAAAGGTTGGGATCTCCATCACTCTAGTTGATCCTCAAGTTTCTCATGTGACTGTATGTGCTATCCCATGAGTGCCTATTTGAACTTGTACAAATTATTCTGTGAATAGGTGGTTCTTTGTAGAGAGTCTCAAACCATATAGGTTGTTTGATTTGTTCTTGTACTTTGATTACATCAATTGTCTAGTGTAATATCTACTACTGAAGACGTGTGTCTAGTTTCTATAATCGACTCTCTCCATTGATAAAAACCATGAAACTTACTTCGTATCTTTTGACACTTCGATCGGCAGTGTTCTTAATCTTCTTCATAAAAATTCCCTTCATGTCTTGAGCTCATATCCAAACATCATTCTTTATGATCGACTGGTACTTCTAGAACATATCATTCTTATGTTCTTCTTTCTTGGGACATTCTTTCACAAAGTGTCCTTTCACATCACAACTGAACTATTGAGTTGTGAGATGTCCTTTTATTATTGACGGGAATGTTCTTCATTCTTGTTCTTTCTCTTCTTGGCACGAGTTGTTAGGGCTTGATTCTCATCTCTTCTTCAATAAATTGTACATTTCTCCATATGTGATATTCCTACTAAAACAATTCTTTTGACTAAAATTGGAAGACCATTCAAAGTTGAATTTATGCTTCTGCTTCTTTGACATTGTCTTCGACAGCTTCTAATTGCTCCTTGAGATGAGATATTCTTGTGAAGTAATCATTGAATGTTTTCTGACATTGCACCTTCACATTCTTGAGTTGAGTTCTCAAGGTCATCTTCATACATGTTGATCATTTCATCAAACATATCCTTAGGGGTCTTCAAGGATGATACATGTGAGATCCAATGGAGACGAAAATACTCATCTTTGTTTTTTTTATTTGGTCTTTCTTTTGCTTTGCTTTGACTTCATCTTTGTCTGGATGTACAGCTCTGCAGCTCTTTCTTTGACATAGTTCTTCATGCTTCTTCAAGTATGGTAAGAACTCTATAATTCCATGCTTAGAAGTTCTTGACTCTTTCAAGCTTGTCCTCAAGCTTGGTATTGTTTGTCATTATGATAAAAATGACAACCTCAAATGGAAATAGACAGGATGAAACTTACCAGTGAGAATGCTTCAACTTGATGCTTTCCTTTTGAAAGATTGCTTCTGGTGGACCTAGGGTTTGATAGAGAAACCCTAATTTTTCAACTTAGGTATCTTTCAGATCTGATTGTATAGAAAGATGTGCCTCCTCAAGGCAAGCTGAGTAGTATACTTATTTTCCCAAAACAGTGGACACAACTGCAAAATATCTGATGCCCTAGTTTTCTCCGGCAGCAGTGTTAGGTCAAAAAATGAAAGTTCACAGAATGAGAAACTTATTACATAGGGATATGTACCTTCCTAGGGCGAATTTGATGGTCCTCCTTTTTCAATTGATTGGTGGAAGAAAGTGCCCGAAACAGGAAGCCCTAGTTTTTTTTTCTCTGGTTTCTTCTGCAGAAATGACTGTTCTTGTTTCTGCGATATATCTGAAATTAATACTCCTCTATGTCTGAAACTTCTCACTGAGGTAGCCTCGCCTGTTCTCTTTCAATCATCGCAGGTTAGAGAAAAATTGGTTTCACCAATTGGGACTTGTGAGAATTTTCCTAAGGTGACTTATTTCAGGACTGTTCAGAAGCGAACTTGTACGGAAATCCACATGTCACTCGTTAACCTTCAGGGTCTGAAAATTTTACCAGAGAAACTATAGTCCATTCCATTTCTGGAACATCTTATGAAATTTCATTTGGACCTTCCTAGCTCGAAATATAGCAATTCTCCAAAGGTCACCTGTTTAAGGTTGAATACTGGGAGAGGCTGGAACCAAGAATTGGAGGATTCATATCTCCTAGAATATAGAGAATATGAGGCTGAAACTTTTAGATAGGGTACATCAAGAATTTCCATTCGGCTTGTAAACGTTTCGGCTCATGATCCTTCTCCAATCTCGAGATATAGCAAAAGTACCAAAATTACTAGTTTTGGTCTTTTAGGGTTTTCAAACATGAAACCCTAATCTTCAATAGTTGTAGCTGGAACAGTGTTTCGACTACACAAAGACTTCTTTCAGGGTATCTCTGATACCATGTTATATTTTTAATGGTTATACCATATCTAAAAACATTTAGCATAATAACATCATAACCATAATAAAAGGATCACTGAAAGAAAGACAAATGCAGTAACACAAGAGAACACAAGAGAACACAAAGATATTCCTTGGAGAAACCACAAGGGAGAAAACCTCACAAAACTTCATTAGTATAGAGTTCAACCAAGACAATGTAAAACCCCAGCAACAAGAATAGTTTCTCATCTTCCACAGTATACTCTTTCTCCTTCTCTCGGTCCAGCGCAATACTTGAGTGTAGGATATGTGTGAATGAGAGAGGCACCTCACCTATTTATATTCATTAGGTGAGTGTCGCAAATAACTAACAAGGTTGTACATGTTCCCTAATTAGGGTCGACCTACCCTGGGAGACTCAAAATACATTTTATATATTACTTCTGTGGGTACTATTTCCCCGACTTACAATGGAGTGTTTACCTCATGAATTTTACATGATCAATTACATCAAGGACATCTCCGAATAGAGGAATAACATCTCCAAAGGAGAATACAACAAAATTACAATAGAATATCTTCCGAAGTTACAATATTTTAACAATGTGGACGGTGGCCAGGATGTCTACAAGCCACCTCATCTGAGTTGACATGATCCCGCTCCTCCATATCCTCATCATCATGAGCGGGAGAAGGTATCCCGAACTATGCATCAAATGTGCCAATATCTGTAAAATATATAGTACATAATAAAAATTACTACAATTTCATTAAAAAAATTAATATCTAAGGTATCCCAAACTATGCATCAAATGTGCCAATATCCGTAAAACATATAGTACATAATAAAAATTACTACAATTTCATTAAAAAAAATATCTATAACATATTTAATTGGATTGAGTATGAAGAGAATAAAATTCAACTATAGTAATTTAAACATAATTTTAATATTACCTCTATCTTCAGGTCGCTCTTCCACAGTGAAGAAGATCTCTAGGTATCCTCTCCAATCCATGCCGACATATGGATATGACACCATGTCAAGTGCATGGTTGTCTTCACTGGCCATCATCTCCAGCACATATGAGGTGATCCTAGGAGGGATCTTAGGTTGCCCCCTTGTGGGAATCATCTCCCCTCATATGTGCATACACACATCAATCATCATGCTAGGAGGTAGGCGGTGAAATGATGGCCTGGTGGATGGAAACCTCTCAAAAAATAAACAAAAAAACCTCGAATTGAAAAGGAATTTGGACCTCCCATCACTGACTACACGACATCTATTTAAAGCAAAACAAAATTGCCGCAAAAAATGGCAGACCGCATAATGCATCTAGGTCTCTATACAAAAGAGTCCATATAACACAGTAAAGGGCGACTAATGCACTTCCCTTCAGAAGTGGAGTGCGTTAGCATCACAAGGAGAAGAGAGAGGCACCTAACATCCTATTGAACAAAAGCAGATATCCAAAGCTTCCCACTGCTCACCTGAAAATCAGATGGATGAAAGACTGCATCATTGATATATATTTAAGAGTAAGCTAGTTGACTCTCTGTTGCAACACCAACTGGGACATCGAGGAACCAAAGCTAAATCCTCCCCTCTCCTAGATATCCTAGTGATGAAATAAATATCCTCCTTAGTGGACTAACACCACTAACCACCACCAACACAGAATGCTTGCCTACGGTAATCCCAACATCGGATCAACTGACATAATAATGCACTATTTCCCTTAAGGGATGTAACCTCATGATAGAACTTTAAGAGGACAATAATCCTTAAGAGCTCTCTGGTATGAGTAGTAATGGGGCGAGGGTGCAAATCCTTCTCCCTCTCCTTAGCCTCCCAAGCTTTGACCATGGCATATTGGTCAAGCTGCTCACGGTCCTCTTGAGTAGCACATCGTCGCTCGTGTCTTTGTATTACACATTCCATACAGTAAAAATATTATTTAGTAATATAAACAATAATTTTTTTGTGAAAAAAAAATCACAATCGATGCACCAGAATAATACAAGTGCATCGTATGCGGTGCTTTATCTTCACACATGCACCGCCTATGGTGTTTTCCTACAATAATATCACATTGATGATAAATTTAACATTATTAAAATTAATCAAAGCGGTGCGTCAAATATCCAACGCATCGCTAAAATTTGTAAGTGGGCACAACGGTGCACCTAAATCATATTTGTGCAGCGATACATCTCAAATTAATAAAATCATTGTTAATCATTTTCAATAAATTTAATTTTGGTGCGCCCATTTCACATTATAGCATCGCCACCAGTACATTAACATGGAATCGACATACTAACATTAAATTTTCATTAAAAAATGGTTAACGAATATGTTTTCGGTGTGTTCAGTTCAAGTAAGCGTAACATTTACATGCAAATTGCTCCATTAATTTTTTTATGTGTCTTCATGGTGACTACATGATCACCATTTGTTGTTTCATCCTCTCATTTTCTACCATGCTCCTTTTGTACCTGCATCAAACATTGTCATTGATGTCCATATAAAAAGAATCCATCTACTGGATTACATGGGCAATCAACCGTTGTAACCACCAATTCTATATTCTCTTCACATACATGGTTCATCAATATTGATCCCAATACCGAGATTAAACCATCACATTTCTCCCGCAATCGAACACTCAACCTCTCCGATCCACATCAAGCAAGGCTACAAGTACACATTCCACCCTAGTACCTATGTAATACCCCAGTTGTTAGGTTTCGAACTTATGACCCTTCATGTGACTTATGTTCTCTTGCATTATGGACTTATGATATTTTATATGATTGTGGAATTTTTCTCATTTTCATGATTAATTTAATTAAAGACTTATTATTAATGTTTGATGACATGACTTTGTACTTTGGCGCTATTATTAATGTTAATGTTATTACTAGAATCTCTACTGTCTTTGAATGTTGTTAATGATTGATTAAATAAACAACTGGCTCAGCAAAGGAAAATAAACAAGTATGGGGGACCATGGATTTCACAAAGTGAGGGGGAATGGGGACATCCCTAGCACCTTATAACTTATTGTTGACTATCTTTTTCCATCCCAATTCATATTTGGACCTTGGTGAGATTAATAATGTTGGTCACCCAAACCTTATACAACGAACTCTATTCTCAATAGTCATGGACTATGGAGTTAATATTACATATTGTGCACAACTTAGTGGGCCCCTCTTGCCTAGGGAACCCTCATTGAGAAAATATTCCCTCACATTTATGTGTTAATGGTCATTTATAAGCCCCTTTCCTAGTTTTTAGGGGCTGTAAGCTATTTTCTAGCTTCCACTCTTACACCATGCATTGATGACCCTATTTTTGTACTTCTGTGATATTTATGACCCTATTGGATGCCCTCTCTCACCTATTTCGACCTCCTTGATGTTTTGTAACCTCGTTTATGCATTAGTGTGTCTCTATGTGATCTTCATGGCTCCACTCCTTAGTTTTTGGGTAACTCCTCATCATGGTGCTAATTCAGGAAAGAAAATCTTTTCACTAAGCCACCACTCCACTAATTCAAGTTAATTCTCCATGATGAAGCTTAAACCTTACCTCTCTCTAATTTGGGTTGATCCCTTTGGGTTAGAGTTGTCCTCCTTGTGCTATAAATTCATATGCCATATCCTTATGGAAGTTGATCTTGAGCTTTGGACCATGTGACATATGCTATCTAACCGTGTTGGAATGTTGATATTATTGAGAGTGTGTTGAGACTTAGAGTGAGTCTATTTGTTTCCCTTTGCTTCCATTCTATCACTCCACTAGTCCAGGTTCTCACACGGCAAGCCAAGAAATGGGAGTGGTGAGCTAGGTCACATCCCATAGGTAGTGGAGACGGACAAGAAAGTAGTAGTGGGAAGCATTGTGTCTCTTGGAATAGGTAGTTTCGAGAGTAGTGAGACTAAGTAAGCCTCTACTTGTGGATCCATGGTCTCAGCTCGGGGGTGACCTGTTCAAGCGAGGACAGCTTGACGATGTCTACGACTGGGAGGAAAGTTGTCCTGCTGCAGCCAGTTGCCCAAACTTTGAGATAAGTATTTTTATTATGTTATATTTTCATTACATTATTTTATTTGGTATATGTGCAATGATGGCTGATTGGTTGTTTGAGTGTTCATGTATTAAATGTCAATATATGCATGGAGAAAGAATGAATCTCACATAATATGGAATTAAGTTTCTCTTCTCGTTACCTTCTTTCTATTCTTCTTCCTCTTAATAAAAAAATGTAATTTTGGCTCTATTGTATTGAGAGGGGCGCAACCATATGATCTAGTTCGACCATATATGCTAATTTCTGTGTTGTGAGACCTGTTCCATTGCATCCAAATTAGTGTTTCCAGTGAAAAACACCTTTTGTTTAGTTGAAAAAGCTTTTCGGATGACCAAGATATGTTTGTTTTGGTCCGACAGTTTTCCAATGCCAAGATGAGTGCACCTGTCATTTGATTGTAAATCATTTGTTTGCATATTTGTTCTTAGTTGCATATACGATGAGTGATGTATTCTAGATGTAAAATCAATCGACGGCTAGAGGGTGGCAGCCATACACTCCAATTTTTATTAGAGAGAGATGACTGTAGCATAGTCATCAGGAGCCAATTTTGAGCGCTGAAATTGTAGTCGATGTTCTTTGTTTGATATGGTTTCGGTGTGGTTGTAGATTGTAGCCTATGGATGTTCCATGATATGTGGTTTTTCTTACTCTTTATGCTCACTAACAACACACACATAACAACAACGAAAAAGTAGATTAATTTGCAAATAATCAATGGCATCAATACTTGATTATTTATAAACTATGCTATCAAACAAACCAAAAATACATGAATTAGCTATTCACAACGAATATGATTTTTATCATGTACTATTTATTGATGTTCTTGTTTCAATTACGACCTTTGGATTTCACTTAGGAAATTTTTAATTGGGTGTCACAATTAATTATTTAATTAAGTGGCATAATTAAATAATTAAGTGTCACAACTTTAGTTAGAATTCAATCTCTAGAATTAAAAGTTTTAATTTATTTGGTGAATGACTAGTTAGATCAATAGTAACTTATCTATATCCATTGTTCCTAAACTTAAGCTAGTCTTAATTTTAGCACCTTTGGCCTTATCTCAAGGTCAGGGACATCACAACCTACCCAGTGGTTTATTCCACACTTGATGCAACGTCCCTTCTCTATGCATAAGAATGATACATTGTGCTTCTAGCAGTCGAGATAAATTCAAACTTGCATATTGCTAAAGTTTCACAGGGAACAAAAAATTGCTGCTAGGTGTTGGATACCACCGAACATACACCTGACAATTAACACCATGTACAACAATTAAATGCTTTTCAGATATGTGTGCTACTTCTTCATACCATTCTTGCTACCACTTACATTATTCCTTTTTGAATGATATTACCTACCCAGTGGTTTATTCCACACTTGATGCAACGTCCCTTCTCTATGCATAAGAATGATACATTGTGCTTCTAGCAGTGGAGATAAATTCAAACTTGCATATGGCTAAAGTTTCACAGGGAACAAAAAATTGCTGCTAGGTGTTGGATACCACCGAACATACACCCGACAATTAACACCAGGTACAACAATTAAATGCTTTTCAGATATGTGTGCTACTTCTTCATACCATTCTTGCTACCATTTACATTATTCCTTTTTGAATGATATTAACCCCACCAATACCATGTACTTTCATTTAATATCCACTAAACCACCTTTTTATATATATATATCACTTTTACTTTCGATTAAAAAAACAAGGATTTAAAAAAAATCCTTCCATAAAACCTCTTTAAAAAAAAGTTTTCAAAAGTCTCTCGTAACTTTTTTAGGCAAGAGCTATCCGCGGCAAGAATATCAAGAGATCCTTCCCGAATAGAAAGAGCAGATCCAAGGAAATATTGGATCTAGTGCACTCTTACTTGTGCAGACCTATCACTGTTGCTTCACTGGGTCTATCACTGTTGCTTCACTGGGTGGTTACAACTACTATGTAACACTTTGTTGACAATTACTCACGAAAAACATGGATATACTTTCTCAAGACCAAGGAATTTGAGTGCAAGTTCAAAGAATTCAAAGCACAAGTCAAAAATCAGTCGAGAAAGATGATCAAGACTCTAAGATCAGACAATGGTGGAGAATCATTAGAGGAAATTTGAGGTCTAAACTGGGTCTCCTAAGGAAAATAGTAAAATTATAGTTAAAATATTAAAATAATATTATTAATTTTAGAGGAAGAAATAAAAAACTATTTTTTCTGTTCGTATTTTCGACATATCTCCATGTGTTTTTACTTAAATTTCGAGCAAGAGAACTCGTTGGATGCAGAATTAGATTTCGCATCCAACGAGTACCCACATTGCATACTTTCCACAGACCCCGCTACCCCAAAAAACAAGAAATACCTGAAAAAAAAACGTGATGATGACATCGCTACCCCAAAAACAAATACCTAAAAAAAACGTGATGATGATGTCATCACATTTTTCAAGTATTTCTTGTTTTTTGGGTAGCGGGGTCTGTCGAAAGTATGTAGTGTGGGCACTCGTTGGATGCGGAATTTAATTCCGCATCTAACGAACTCTCCTACTCGAAATTTGAGTAACACTCACAACAATTTTGGTTTGGTCAACCAAGACTCCTTTGCAAACAATATGACCAAGAAATGTACCAAATTGTGTGCATAGGTCACACTTCTTCAAATTCAGAGATATATGTAACTGTTTACAATGTTAAAACATTAGTTGCAACATGGCAATGCGATCTTTCATTAACCCATACATTGTCTAGTATTCTAAATACACATTGAAAAACTTATGAATATAATCTTTGAATGTTGTAATTATGACTATATCGAAAATCTTAGAAGGAGCATGTTAAGAATAAAACACCCCCAAATAGTATTAACTATGACATAATAATTAGATCCACACCTTTAGAATGAAATATAATTAATTGATTAAGAAGCCACTTCAAGAACGCGTAAGTAGGCTCGACCATAACAACCCTGAGCACATAAAAATAATATATCTCTTAATTTCAGGAACAAAAGTTTGAGCAACATAGTATTTTGGAGTTGAAGGATATTAAGATCGTAGGATAAATTGCATGGTAATACAGGGAGATATGTCAAAAATACGAACAAAAAAAATAGTTTTTTTATGACAAATATGTCAATTCAACCATTATGGTTGACTCGACTCATTTTATTGAAATTCTATTGGTTCTTGAATTCAAACTCACAAGAATTTATTGCTGGCGCGTTTTCTTATAAGACTCATTTTAGACCCCAAATTTACTCTAATGATACATCCATAGAGTTCAATGATTTCTGCAAACCCCAAATTTCCTCTAATGATACATCCATAGAGTTCAATGATTTATGCAAAGAAGCAGGAATTAAGAGGGAGCTCACAGTTCCCTACAACCCTCAACAAAATGGGAATGGGGTTAAGGAAAGAAAGAATCAGATAATTGTGGAGGTAGCCAAAGCCATGATACATGACCAAAGTCTACCAATGTTGTTATGGGAAAAAGTTTACAAAACCATTGTCTATGTATAAAACAAATGCCCCCACAGAATCTTGAAGAACGTGACTCTTAAAGAAGGCTTCACAAGTGGGTCACCTTCGTATTTGGCTGCAATATACATACATGTGTCCAAGGAGAAAAAGACAAAATTGGAGCCTTCGAGAAAAAAGGGAACTTACATGTGTCCAAGGAGAAAAAGACAAAATTGGAGCCTTCGGGAAAAAAGGGAACTTTTGTGGGATACAGTGAGTCTTCAAACGCCTACAAAATTTACATTCCAAGATTAAGGAAAATCGAAGTCAACAAGGATGTGTCCTTTGAAAAAGATATGGCTATTTGAAAAGGAAAAGGATTTGACATGCAAATGATGATATTGAAGAGATGAGATCATCTCCCCCTCCATCAGTTCAGAGGGAGTTGCTAAAGGAAGAACCGATTGACTCCATTGATCCAGTTGAGCCAGTTGATGCTCCCACAAACATTGAAGTTGGTTGGAAGAGGCTTAGATGGGCACAACAGATGTTGTAGGATGCAGAGGGGCATGAAGCTCCACATGGCACTTTTTGAGAAAGCAAAAAATCTCAGAGGTTCTCAAGTTATGTAGCATTGATGAGTCACATCATTGACTCAAAGTCAACCACATATAAAGAAGCATCCAGACACTAAGTTTGGAAGGATGCCATGACGGAAAAATACCAATCTATCATGAAGAATGATATATGGAAGGTTGCGCAAGACCTGAGAAGAAGTCAGTAGTGACTTCCAAGTGGCTTTTCAAGATAAACATGGAGCAGATGACAATGTGGAAAAACACAAGGCTAGATTTATTGCCAGAGGATTCTCTCAAAAAGAGGGAGTTGATTACGACAAGACATTTGCTCTTGTGGGTCGATATACTTCCATCAGGACCATCATTGCTCCAAATGTCAACATGGAAATAGTCACCATGAATTTGAACAGGGGCTCTAATAAAAAGCAAGGCATTAAGAAACCATATTATACTTATTACTTATACTTATTACTATTACAAAGACAAGTTAAACGTAGATATGCATGTATCTATGCTATATCTTATATTAACACGTAGGACATAATGAGAGGAGGCCCGAACCACATGATAGATATATTGAACGATAGAGGTATTGCTATTGCTTTAGCTATGGGATGGAAGCTACATCAAATGACTGTCAAAACCGCCTTCCTCAATGGTGTAATCAAGGAAGAAGTATTTATTGAACAACCAGATGGGTTTGTTGTCCATGGGAAGGTGTCTCATGTCTATAAGATGAAAAAGGCTTTATATGGACTTAAGCAAGCACCCCATGCTTGGTATGGACGAATATATGGATACTTGGTGAGCTTGGGGCTCACCAAGAATGATGCAGATCCTAATATTTACTACAAGATCGTGGAAGATGAGCCACTAATTCTAGTTCAGTATGTCGATGACTTGTTTCTCACAGGAAATGCGAAGCTAATTGCATGGCTAAGTTTGAAATGAAGGATCTCGGATTGATGCATTACTTCTTGGGATTAGAAGTATAGCGGAGGCAGAAGGAAATTTTTCTATGTCAAGGAAAATATACCATCAATATACTGAAGATATTCGAAAGGTTAGACTGCAAGTTAAAGGCTACTCCGATGCATGCAAACCTGAAGAAGTTGGGAGATTCATCTTCAAATTCTTACTTGATTGATCCCACCATGTATCGCTATCTTATTGGATCATTGATGTATGCGATGAACACCAAACCAGATATATGTTTTGTTGTGAATGCTCTCAGTTAGTTCATGAGTGCTAGGCAGATTCACTGGAAGACTGCAAAACATGTGCTTAGATATTTGTGTGGCACTGTGGGATATGGATTGAGATATGCTTCACAATGTGACTTTAGATTGTAGGGATTTTCATACTCAGATTGGGATGGATGTGATTTAAATAGAAAGAGTACTTTCAAATGTTGCTTCAGTTTGGGTTCTATAGTTATTTCCTAATGCAACATGAAGCAAACCTCAGTAGCACTTAGTATAGTAGAGGCAGAGTATATGGCTGCTAGTACAACAATTCGAGAAGCAGTATGGCTTCGAAAACCCCTTGCAATATTGTTTGGTCAGATTCCAAGACCAACTCTGATTCCCTATGATAATCAGAGCTATGTAAATGTTAGTGAATCCTGTGTTTCTGATTCCCTATGATAATCAGAGCTATGTAAATGTTAGTGAATCCTGTGTTTCATGATAAGTCGAAGCATATAGAGATTAGATATCACTTAATTTGTGATATGGTGCAAAAGAGTGCAGTTAAGCTACAATATGTGCCGACAAATGACCAAACCGCAAATGTTCTTACCAAGCCTCTTCCCAAGTCAAAGTTTGAATACTTTCATGGAAGACTTGGAGTTGAAGAGAATGTATCCCTCCTTGAGAGGGAAAGGTCATTCAGACATCTACCTTACTTCTACATTGGTGCCTCTACTCATTCTAGTTCTCGACTTGGTATGAAAGAAATCTCATCGACAGTAGGGACAGACAAGTAGTAAATGGTCGTGTACACTAGTGCCTCTAGTGCCTCTGTTCGTACTGGTTCTCAGCCTAGTGTGGGAGAAATCCCATCGACAGTAGAGATAGACAAGCAGTAGATGGTCATGTACACTGGTACCTCTACTCGTCCTGGTTGGCAGAAATCCCATCGCCAGTAGAGACGAACATGTAGTAGATGGTCGTGTACACTAGTGCCTCTACTCGTCTTGGTTCTCAACCTGGCATGGGAGAAATCACATCAACAAGAGAGATGAGCAGGTACTAGATGGTCATGCGAAGCATGTCCAGGTTCTAAACCAAGTATGGGAGGATCCCATCAGTAGTAGAGACGGGATAGTAGTAGATGAGATGTTGGTCGTAAGACTCCCCAATGGACCGTGCAGTGTTGCAAAGCTGATAGATTCACCAATGGACTGAGTAAATCAGATACATGATGACAATTCTCGACGGACTGAGATCATGTTGAAAACCTTCAGTATATATACAAATGATCGAGATAGATGTGTTGTGCAGAAGAGACCCAAATGATTATGACGTTGATGATGATTATGTCTGAATAATACCTTCCTTGTTGAGAGGGAGTGTTGGATTTTGTGCAACTTCGGAAGCTATTCTTCTTGTAATTTTTTTTGTACCTCCTGTAAGAGATCATACTAATGTAATCATTCATGTAAACCCTTAAAAGAATCAATGTAAACCCTAGGGAATTTTATATAAGAAAATAATTAAAATAAAATTATTTTTATTTTCCCCCAAGGTGAGCCCACAAGTTGGCCCAATTAGGGTTAAATGTTAGTTTTGTATAGTGTATAAATAGAGAGGTTGGACGCCTCATTTGAGCACATGACTCAAAAAGCAAGTTCGGCTAGTTAAGGGGAAGTTTGCTCCAACAAGAAGTCTCTTTTAAAGCTTGCTACCGAGCAGATAGGATCTTCTGTAAAAGCTGAGGAGGGAGAAAGAGACAACCTTTTATGTTTTATCGACCGGACTGACCTTTTATTCTATATTTGCCTATGTTTAATCCTGATGTTCTGTGATCGATCACTGCCTATGTATTTTCTAAGATGACTGCCTAGTATAAGGTGGTAATTGCGGATAGGTTCTTCCATAGTTTGTATAGTGCTCCCTACCTTTGCTACTTTATCTGTTGCTGCGGAATGTTCCTTTCTCTGTTGCTGCTTATGGCTTTGGGTATTCAACATAGGATGCTAGCGGAATTAGAAGGTCGTGAACATCATACTTTTCCTTTATACCTTGAAATATAGAATCAGAACGATACAAAGCAGTGCTTTTATGGGTTTTTCTATTAAAGATGTTTTCTTCTTTCTCTCTCTCTCTTCTTGTACTATGTTTTCCTAATTGATCATCTCTATACAGAGGTTGTTGGGTTTTCTCCCTATTGGGTTTCCTAGGATAAACTCTTGTGTTCTTTGTTTCTATGCTTTGTCTTTCTTCTAGAGATCCTATTATTCATTTTCAATGAAGTATTGTTCATTTACAATAAAGATAAATTGTTATAATCTTGTAAACATATAACACATTTAAGCTTCAAGATGCCAAGAAGAGAAGACGCACCGCTAAAAAAAATATTTATTTGATCCCATGATCTTATGTTGCAAATGAATGAGCACCTTATTTATGTGTGGCAAGACATTCCTTTTCAAAAAGTACACCTTTTCACACTTCTAACCAACTCATTTAAAATGATAAAATGATTTTTCAATGAATTTTTAGGTTTTGTCACCTAGAAGTGGAGGACTAAACCTCATGAGACATAAATAATAATAAAAATGATGAATTGTTACAACTTACGAAACATTGAGCTTGGAAGGAGGGTGGCATGCCCCAACTAACCCGATTTTTTTTTTCTTTCCCTCAACGACCTCTTCCTTTCGCTGGTACGACCTCTTCAAAAGGATGACATCATCATCAATTTGGCATGCTTGAGTCAAGAGGAGGGTAAATACATGAGAAAAATAGGTCCAAGTGAGCATGAATGATATTTTCTAAGATGAGTATGAAAACCCTTACACACACAATCACATCTACAAAGAATAAAAAGAAGTATGGCCGAAAGCCCCTAACTCATGTGTCCTAATGGAGTCATCTCAAGAGGCACTAGACACCAACAAGGCAAAATTCCAAACGTGAAGGGGGACTTCCACAACATCAAGGGGTAATCAATAGAGCCACAAAGCCAACACTCCTTAAAATGAAAACCAAGATGACCTACCATGACCAGACATGGGTCTTGAGCCCCACTAAACCGACTTTTACATAACTATCATATGCTTGAGCAACATTATTTTTTCTATAATCGTGCTACAATGAATATTGAGTTAATTGCAAAGATTGTTTTTAGTTGGTGCAGCTTGAATTGCAAAAATTGTATTAGACAAGGTGGCTGAGAATTTAAGATTTGCATCTATATCTGGCTTGATTCCAAACACTGTTAAAATGCAGACATTGTGAAAAAAAATTGCAAATTTCAAACTTGTGTGTAGATACTCCAAAAGAAAAAGTTGCAGAAGCAACTTGTCACCATAGAAGAACTCAGGTATAGCAAATTCATCAATTCAACAATCAAAAGTGTAACTTCCAAGTTTGCAACTATTGTTTGTTTCTAAGTTGTAGTGCATGTTTGGTACTTGCACGTGTGCTTTTATACAGTACACAAAAGTGAGAAAAAGTTGAATTGCATTGTATGTGGATGCATTTTTGGCTGAGAGCAACACCCATGACCTTTTGAATTTGAGTATGTTGAATCTTGTTTATAAAGGGTGGAGTTGCAAGAGTCCCTATGAACTTTATGTAGATGAAACATACATCTTATAGATGAAGCATTTTCCTCTTCTCAAACTTCTCCTCTTCTCCTCTTGCACCTGACAAGGGGGTACATTATGTCTAAGCTTCAAGTTTTGAAACATTTCCATTCTGACAACAAGTAACCATACCCTTCCTGAAGTAAGACAGATCAAGCGAGCCCGAGCCACAACCAAATTGGGAGGCCAGATTCAGATATGTAGCATGAAGACAAAAGAGAACCATGCCCCACCATACTCATTTGTTTTGTGTCTAGTGTTGACACCATGTGATTCTCCTCTTCTCACGTTGTTCCTGACATGGGGAGATGAAGACTGTAAAAAATAAGCAAGTGAGATCAAGCGAGCCAAAACAAACAAACCTAAAACGCCATGTTCACTTGAGCTCCTGATTTGGTGCTGATCCTCTAACCACACATTTAGCAGAAGAATTTGACTTCTACTAGACATCAAATAGTGGTCCCCCAACCACCACTTTTTAGAGGACCGGTAAGCCTTCATGCCATGTTCCAAACAAAACCTATGAGACTTTGTGCCAAGTTTAAGAGTTTGTGATCAGCCTTAATCCACACACATGGTAGAAGAATCCAACTTATGCTAGCCCCTTTGGTTGGTTGTCAACCAAAACCACCTCTTCAGAGTGCACTTGTATTAGCAAAAGACAGTGCAAGATTCTAGCTAACTTGTTTGGCAATTTGGATTGACAAGATGGAAATGTTCAACAAGTGGTAGTTGTCCACTTCTAATTATTCATCTCTCTCTTTCTTGGACTCCTATACACCCTTTGAATTAAGGGGGATTTGTTGGAGCCTAATCCTTGGTGTAAGATACATTATTGTGCAAGGGAGACCAAGAGTCACCCGAGAGTCCAAGAGACCCCTTATCTGAAACCCATGGATCAATTATCATGTATATAGTAAACCTTTGATAGTGGGAAATATGTGCTTTGATGCCAATACTTTTGTCTATGTGTGAATTTCTGCCTAATTGCCCAATGAGGCACCTAATACAAGCAATCAACTAGATCAAATATTGAAAATTCAACACAAAATTGAAGATATAAAAGGAATGGTGGATGATCAAGGAAACATGATCACGCAGCCTGAAGAGGACCTCAATGCACATCTACAAACGTGACTTCGATTGCTTTCAGGCGTTATGTTGCACCTGTACCCAGGTCACCTTCAAATGTGCCCTAAGGAGAGAGACATTTTTCTAACTAGGAGGGATGTTATTCAGCAGTAGTGGTCATGGTCGGGCCCTTTGGTCCTTCCTTTAGGAGTAATATGGCTTAATGGCACTGCTGACTTCCCTTTGTTGGGGTTTTTAATCCTGGGGTTTTTGTCCGAGGCTCCTAGGCGTTGATCACTGGGAAACATTACCCCACACTTGTTCCCTTACACCAGGTGACCTTTCTTTCAGCAATGAGGCCTTGGTCTCTCTTCATATTCACCTCATACACCCTCCTGGTCACTTCTCACTTTGGCACCCTCTCTCCTTGGGTTATTTTCCATGATGATGTCATCCGTCATGCCAAGTTGTCTTGCTTGTTTGGGGAGTGCGTAGAGGGATTTTCTGCATTTTCGAGGTTAGATGGGGCATGGCACCCTCCCTCCAACTCACTCTTGCCTTTTGTTCGAAGTGATTTGATTATTTTTAGTCATTTTAGTCACTTTTAGGTAAATTGTGGGGAAAAAAGACCCTTGTTACCCATAGACTCGATTATTTTATATTATTTTTGTTATAATTTTAAGTTGGCATTTTATAATTTCAAATTGACGTTTTAAAGGCATGTCGACCTAGATATTTTTTGTAAAGTGAATGTGAGAGGCTATAAATAAACCTATCCTCACTTCATTTGAACATAAGACAGGTGGGATCAAACAATATGCACTTATTCTACACAACTAGGTCTCTTTGGGAGTGATGCGCCCCTCTTAAGGAGACTTTTCTTTCATGGTTTGAAGACAATTTTCTGAAGTATCTTTGGTTCATGGTCTTACAAGGTGATGCTAATATTTGTTTGCTAAACACATACACATGGAGTTATCTAGGGTTTTTTTGATCTCTCTTTGTTAAAAGTTGATGGATGATGCTAGTTTATGGATTGAATGGTAACCATTAGTGTTGCATTTTGCCAAAATTAGGTCATTTATCAACCTCTGTCACCTTGTTTGTTTGAAGAACGCCCCTTAGTAGGAGTCCTTCTCGGATTAAGGCCTTAGAGTTTTACCCTAATCCTAGGGCTTCAAGGAAGGTGACCAGCGTTTCCCTTGAGAGGTTTCTTCAAGGTTTTTGTCCAAAAAACCAAAAAAACCTTAAAACCCATCCACTTTCTTCTTCAATTTCATGCATTAGCATTTGTCTATACTTTTTTCATGGTAGGTTTAGGTTAAATTTAGATCTGCAAATTTATGCTAAACTTTCATGGTAGGATTAGGTTAAATTTAGATCTGCAAAAACCCTAAAAATAAAAAATAAAAATAAAAATTGCATTTTTGGGCCTCCCTAAAATTTCGGCTTGCTTCCGTATAAATTTGGCCTGGCTTTTAAAACCCTAAAAATCCTAGATCAGAATTTTAGGGACCCCTAAAAACCCTAGATCAGAATTTTTGGGAGCCCTAATAACTTAAAATTTCAAAAAAATCTTAAAACTGCCCTAAAACAGTCCTAAAACCTAGCTTTTCCACTATCCTAACCTACCTAACCTACCCTATAGCCTAACCTTTCCTAAGCCCTATCCTCCTAAACCTCTTGGGCCTCCCTTCTCCTCTTCTCCCTACCCTCGGCCTCCTCTCTCCCCTCCTCTTCTCCTCTTCTCCAGCCCTTAGCCTTCACCTTTAGGGTTGTTGTCTCATCAAACAACCCTTATGTTATCCCTTCTATCTCCACCCAACCTTTCTCCATCCATGGCTCTCTCCTTTAGGGCCTGTCATAGGCTCGGTCCCCTTTCCTAGGCTTGTCCAAGGCTGTCGCAGCCAAAGGACAACCCTCTCTAATGCTGTAGCAATAGTCTTGGCTGCTTCTTCAGGCCTCCCCAATGGTCTGCAAAATTTTGCATAGACTTGGCAGCCCTTACCACCTATCATAAAGTCACATTAAAACAATACTCAGAGGGTTAATAACTGATCAATGTTTGCTGCTGTTAAAGAAAGGTAAATACAGGACTGAAATATAATTTGTACACCCTACGCTATTAGAGTTGAAGTAAATTTGTCATGATCCCTACTTAAATATGAATGGGTGCTGTGCATTTTGCAAACTGTTCATCATTATCAACTGTTGTGATTTGCACTTTGTTCATTGGTAAATGGTTGTATGGAGAATCAGCTTATGAACATAGCATTATTTGTCCATGAGCTTTGTTAGTCTTTTGCAAGTGTTTAATGCTATATATGGATGCATATCAGACCTAAACGAATGATCTATGCCATTAGAAAATAAATGATCCAAGCTTCAAAATCGTTGTGTCAACATATTCTTTTACTTTATCCTTACCACTGCTATATTGACATAACTTGACTGCTATTACTTGTACTTACTCTTAAATGAATGACACTATACATTGTTGATTATTTATGTCATTAAAAATTAAATGATCCAAGCTTCAAAATCGTTGTGTCAACACATTCTTTTACTTTCTCCTTACCACGCTATATTGACATAACTTGACTGCTATTACTTGTACTTACTCTTAAATGAATGGCACTATACATTGTTGAATGATATCAGTATTATCTAACCACTGCTATATTGACATAACTTGATTGCTATTACTTGTACTTACTCTTAAATGAATGACACTATACATTGTTGAATGATATCGGTATTATCTAAAGGTTGAAATTGGTTATTTACTTATCATGAGTGAAGGTAAAATCGTTGTGACAACACATTCTTTTACTTTGTCCTTACCACTGCTATATTGACATAACTTGACTGCTATTACTTGTACTTACTCTTAAATGCATGACACTATACATTGTTGAATGATATCGGTATTATCAAAAGTTGAAATTGGTTATTTACTTATCATGGGTGAAGGTATTAACGAAACCAATATACTGAATTGCATGCACAAGGTTCATAGTATGTCTTCTTCATTCCTCCATTGACTCCATAAAGGCCATGGTCGCTAATGCTTTTGCATAGAATATCTAGTTTGGTGTTTGAGTGTGTTTACAGATATTGTAAAAGGGCTCTCCCCTTGGAGGTTTAGACTCACCGAAGTAGTTTGGAGAAGTGACTAAGGTGATAGTGGTCACATCTTTCTTCTACGTTTGCTTATCGGTGACTAGCTCTACTAGTTCATCCGATAACACTAGGCATCAAGGCTACATTTGCTTACCAGTGACTAGCCCTGTTAGTTCATCCGATAACACCGACCATCAACCATGGAAGATCTAGTTTAGTGTCTAAGTGTGTTTAGAGGTATTCTAAAAGGGCTCTCCCCTTGGAGGTTCTAACTCTCTGAAGTAGTTTGGAGAGGTGACTAAGGTGACGATGGTCACTTTCTCCTACATTTGCTTACCGGTGACTGCTAGTTCATCCGGTAACACCGGGCATTAACGTTTTGTCTCTCCTCCTCAAGGGAACACAACCATGCAATTGACAACAATGACCAACACAGACCAACTCATAACCAGTATGGTCATATCTCTTTTATGTATGCTATGTTTTTCAATGTATGCATGTCATATTACATGATGCAAAATATGGAATAGATTGTGAAACAGGTACAATAGAATTTGGAAGTAGCACAAGATCAACGGAAGAGCTACTTTGACCAGAAAAGAACACAGAGAATTCAATGTTGGAAATCATGTTTTCATAAAAGTTAAATAAAAGATAAGCACCATGACCTTGGGGAAATTCTCTAAGTTGGATCCTAAGTATCATGGGTAATTTGAAGTGATGATGATGATGATGGTGGTGGTTAACGTCCACTGAGACCAAACTTTGGTCTATCGGACCCAAAGAAATGCATTATTTAGTTTGTTTTAAAATTGTATTTCTATGCTCAAAGAGCTTGGAGAGAAGCATCCTGAGGTCACTATAATTTTGACAAGTTAAAAGGCTAGGAAGGTCAGAATTACAACAAAAATTATGAAACTGAGATCTAATGTGGGTGTACGCAGGGAATTCTAGGAGGAAGTGTTTTCCATCCTCAATGTTCATATTCTCACATAGATGGCAGATCCTTTCTGCCCATGGTGTTTTAAGAATTGCCCAACGACCAGTTTCACTATGAAGAAGCTCATGAGAGTTCGTTCTTATCTTGGCTATATTATTATTTTTCTTTAAACTAGTTAAAACCGAGAGATACTTTTGATCTTCTAGAATAGGGTTGATGACCTCCTTATAATATCTTAATTTTCTTTTATCCTCTAAATCTTTCTCACACCACATTTTCTCCTTAAATTTAGCAGTGACAATATTTTTAATGTTATTTATATTTTGCAATGCAACATTTCGTCGATCTCCCAATAGTTTAACCAAGCCCTGATATCTTTATACCAACCTTGCTTGAGCCTTAGGTAGTTTTAGCTAGAATTTAAAGCTAGTTTAGGAAGTCTATGGTCTCCAATGTTATTGATTTTATGCTTGTACAACAGGAGCCTAGTCATAGCTAGGCTCTCGATAGGGGAAAGACCCGCTTCTATAAGGAGAATAAAGTAGGGTGTATTGCTTTTAATTTTGAGGTTATACGTGATAAAACGCTTCTGGATTTGCTCAATCTTCCTCCAAGTTTCTCTAGAGATGCTGCAACCCCACACCTCACACCCATACAAGATAACAGGAGTGACTAAAGTTTCAAAGAGGAGCTTCTTTTTATCCCACATCACAAAGTTTGCTTCTTTACAATTATTTTCAAGACCAAAATAAGCTTTCCACCCTCCATTAATTCTTTTCTTAATGCTATAGTTCCAATTGAGCTTGTGATGAATATCAATTCCTAGGTATTTGTAAGAAGACACTTCCTCCAAGTTGCTATTGTCATACATAAAATTAGCGTAAGTGTCCTTCTTGGACTTGATAATCATAATTTTTGTTTTTTCAGTGTTAACAGTCATGCCCATGGTAGAGAAAAAATCCTTAAGAAGCCTTAGTTGCTTCTGAAGATCAGATGGACACCTTGCGAGAAGAACAATATCGTCAACATAGAGAAGAAGGATGATGACTATCCCAGCTAAGATCGTTCCATCACAGTCCGCTTCTTCTAAACAACCTTCTAGCTTATCTATGTAAATGCCAAAAAGGGTGGGGGAGAGGGGGAAACCTTGTTTAACTCCGATATTACAATTAATATTTTTCGACCACCCCTCGTTGGTATTAAACTTAGCAATGACATTCTCGTATAACCTTATTGCGGCGGCTCTCAACTCAAAAGGAACCTTTAGCTCTTCTAATCTATTCCATAGGTTACTTCTAGGTATTGTGTCGAAAGCCTTTCTAAAGTCCACAAAGCAACAAAAGAGATTGGATTTATCATTACGACACTCCTCCACAATTATCCTAAGCGTAACGAGATGGTCCGTTGTAGAGTGTTTCCTTCTAAAACCCGCTTACCTTCACTTTCAAGCCAATTGCTGATCTTCTTTTCCAAAATAATACTGTATAACTTGGCTAAGAGAGGGCTAATCATAATTGTTCGGTAATTAGAGGGGTTGTTTGTATCCCCACTTTTAAAAATAGGGATAATGAAGCTTTGAGTCCAAAGTTTAGGGAACCCTTGCTTGACTGCTTGATTGAAAAGCTTGTGGATGTGAGGGTTGAGGACAGGACCTCCAATTTTCAAGATTTCTTCCTGGTAAAAAGGCGAATGCTACAGGGCCCAACTAGAGTTAGGCTGGTGGCCTAACAGCTTGCACAACTAGCCAGTGTAAACGATCATGATGTTTTTCATGTTTCATTATTAAGGAAATATGTTCATGATACTACCGACGTAATCAATTGAAAGTGGTACACGGTCAGTTTTTAAGAATTAAAAATATACAGGGAATATCGTCTTTTTTTGAAGAATGTGAGGACCAAAAGACACATCACCACCATCAATTTTGTAAAAGCCTTGATATCACAATTTTTAGCAAAAAACAGGCTCATTTTGATATAACCGTTTTTAGCAAAAAGCAGGCTCATTTTGTAAGTTTGTTGCTTAACATCTAGCCATAGCCCCTTTTAATTTAAACTCTTACTCGTTCTATGAAAAAAAAAACCATGAAGGGGGCCCTTAATTATTCTTTAGGACTTGAGAATCACAATGTCCAATAGCTTCAACTTCCAAGTGGCAATTCACAATTGGAAGATACAGTAAGTTATTAGATTAATTAATAGCAATTGTTTATTTGTTCTATAAAAAAAACAACATGAAGGGGGGCCCTAATTATAATTTAGGACTTTAGAATCACAATGCCCAATAGCCTCAACTTCCAATTGGCAATTGGAAGATGTAGTAAGTTATTAGATTAATTATTAGCAATTGTTAATGTAGTAAGTTATTAGATTAATTATTAGCAATTGTTTGTTATTGTTACAAAAATGCAACTTTTTATTATTTGTTGTTAATAATAACATGGGTTCTTAGGGCTCATTATGACTTAGGCATTGTGAACTTGCAACATGTAAGTTTGCACTTTCCAATTGATCACCTCAGGCCGTAGATATATAAAATTTGCATAATCAAACAAATAATTCGATGTTCATGACAAGGGTTAATTGTATGTATGCATCAATACAAAGTAAAAGAAAACACATGCTCTAAGAAAACCTTAGGAACCTTTAAAAAAATGGATTGTTGCTCAAAAAAACATGCACTAAGCAAACCCCAGGAACCTTAAAAAAAAAATGTATCGTTGCTCCTCCCACTCTTGATGTCAAGGTCATAGTGATATAAAATTTGCATAATCAAACAACAATACGATGTTCATGACAAGGAAAAGGGTTGATTGTATGTATGCTTCAATACAAAGTGAAAGAAAGAACATGCTCTAAGCAAACCCTAGCAACCTTCAAAAATCATGGATCGCTGCTCCTCCCCCTCTTGATGTCGATGCGAGGACCTTTCATGCTCTTGTTCAATCTCTTGGAAAAACAATAAGAATCTCCCTCAAACAATTCAATGTTCATGACAAGGGTTAATTGTATGTATGCATCAATACAAAGTAAAATAAAAAACTTGCTCTAAGCAAACCTTAGGAACCTTTAAAAAAATGGATCGTTGCTCCAAAAAACATGCACTAAGCAAACCTCAGGAACCTTAAAAAAAAAACATGGATCGTTGCTCCTCCCGCTCTTGATGTTGAGGTCATAGTGATATAAAATTTGCATAATCAAACAACAATTCGATGTTCATGACAAAGAAAAGGGTTGATTATGGGTATGCTTCAATACAAAGGGAAAGAAAAAACATGCTCTAAGCAGACCCTAGCAACCTTCAAAAACCATGGATCGTTGCTCCTCCCCCTCTTGATGTCGATGCTCTCCCCCTTTTGATGTTGATGCGAGGACCTTTTATGGTCTTGTTCAATCTCTTGGAAAAACAATTAGAATCTCCCTCGACCTTCCAGATTCGTTAAAAATATTAGATCTTAGAGCAAGTACCTAGAGTGAATCTTGGGGCCTCCTTTCTCATGGCATATGGTTCTCAGTTTCGTTGAAATAGATCTTGTAGATAAAACCACTAGTATATGTGTTGATTAAATTGTCATTGATGCCAACAGTTGTGTCTTGGTGCCCCTTGAGGAGCCCCTAAGGGTTAGTAGTTGGTCTGTCATTGTCAATGTCAAAGGAGACCTTTTGACCTTGTCCAAGCATTAATACTGAAGCCCTTGGAGTCCTTGTGACAACGGAAAAAGCACTGATTACCTATTGATTTTGTTAAGTACCCCTAAGATGTATCTTAGTCCCATTTAAATCCAGTTGATGATCTTCGAGTCTATTGCACTTGTAGTGGTCCTCTTGTTTGATAGATGTTGTTGTAGCATAGTCCTTGGAGCCCTTTCATAGTTAGTATGTCCTTTGGAGCACTAGGTGGTCCAAATGACCCATTCTATGGTCATTTAAGGCTTGGTGGGGTTGTGGAACCCGTGGATATGATTCGAGTCATGAAGACCACACTCTTATTGTTCAAACACTTCTACTTGTACTTGAAGCCCTTGGGCCCACACACACTTAGTGTCTACTTGTTGAGTCTTGAAGGGATTGTACCCTTACCAAAATCAGAGTTGATTGAAGTGTGTGTGTGGTTGTCCAAAATCTGAGTTGTTTGAAGTAAGTATACAGTCCCAAAGTGGAAAGAAAAACTCCAGCTTACTCTGTTCAAACCTTGAAGGAGTTAGGTCAACTTCTTGGAGTCTCCACTAGTCCAAATCTTTTTTTTTTTGGCAACAATCAAAGTAATGGCATGTAACTTTTGTAATATTTTGGACTATTCCCTATCTCAGTTTGCAAGGTGATATACACAAAAATGGTATGTATGATAACTCAAAAATTACACTTAGATTACATAGTTGCTTAATGATTACACTATACACAGTGATGAGTATACACTGTACAGTGACATGATGTGATAGGCATACAGTAATATGATGCTAGTTATATTTGATAATGCTCGCATCTATGCTCAGATGTGCTAGTTTTATGATGCCCACACAAATGCTCAGTGATATGTTGAACTTGATATGCTTAGTATGCTCAGTCATATGTTCAGCAGACTCAAGATTTATTTAGTAGATGCAATGATGTACAGTGATGATGAATGATGATGTGCATTGGTGATGATGAGTAATAGAGTACAGTGATCAAATAAAATGCAATGATGTACAATGATGATGAATGATGATGTGCATTGGTGATGATGAGTAATAGAGTACAATGATCAGTTTGACAGGTCCACAAGTTCAGTGACTTCAGTTTCATTATTCTTTAGGGTGGCAAGGTGGTGCTTGGGCTCACAAGTTTGTGAGGTGAGATGTTGAAGCAACTCTTCAGTTGCAGCTAACAAATCCTAGGGGTTGTAGCCCCTTCCAGTTGTAGCTGGACAAGTTGTATTAAATTTGTTATCCCAATTGTTGTTGGGTGAAATTTTATCATAAAAGGCTTCCGTGGTTTTTCCCATGACTTGGGTTTCCAAGTAAAAATTTTAAGTATTGTGCATCTTGTTATTTTTCATGAATATTGATGATATGCTACTATGATTGCTGATTAGCAACTTGCTCTTGATTAAAGTTAAAAATTCAAAATTGTGCAAATACTGATTCACCCCCCTCTCAATATTTCACAATTAGTATCAGAGTAGGTTCCTTTAAGAATAGTTTAACCGCTGGAAGGAAGTCATGGGAAAGTTTGTGAAACATAGTAAAAATGGAACACCCATGTTTGAAAGGACTAAGTACACATTTCGCTAACTATTGGGTTGATCATCCTCTTTTGATTCTCCGTATTGCTCCACTTATACATGGCTCTAGGATGATCATGCTTATCTACTATATCATTGGCATCCACACTAAGATAATTGTTGTTGATAGGTCTCATATAGTGGTACACTTATGGTTGCTAGGGAATACTGATTTTTGCAATCCCATTAAGTCAATTTCTTGAGTTTTGTTCAAAATTCCTAGAAAAATGTTTATGGATTTCATAACCTGCTTGATCATATACTGTGAACTTATACAATATATCATATTTTCCGACCATTAGATACACAAAGTTGTGTATTGATCCTTTTTACCATTATAGAGGGACTCTGTAAGTTAGGTTTCCAGGTCCACAGGTTCGGTGACTTCAGTTTCATTATTCTTTAGGGTGGCAAAGTGGTGCTTGGGCTCACAAGTTTGTGAGGTGAGATGTTGAAGCAGCTCTTCAGTTGCAACTAATGAAGCCTAGGGGTTGTAGCTGGAGAAGTTGTATTAAATTTGTTATCCCAATTATTGTTGGGTCAAATTTTATCATAAAAGGCTTCTGTGGTTTTTCCCATGACCTGGGTTTCCAAGTAAAAATTTTGTGTATTGTGCATCTTGTTATTTTTCATGAATATTGATGATATGCTGCTATGACTGGTGATTGGCAACTTGCTCTTGATTAAATTTAAAAATTCATAATTGTGCAAATACTGATTCACCTCGCTCTCAATATTTCACAATTAGTATCAGAGCAGGTTCCTTTAAGAACAATTTAATTGCTAGAAGGCAGTCATGGGCAAGTTTGTGAAACATAGTAAAAATGGAACACGCATGTTTGACAGGACTAAGTACACATTTTGGAGCATAAGGAGTAGAACCTTCTTGAAAGCTCAAGGAGTGTAAATATGGCAAATTATTGAGAATGGGTACAAGGAACCAAAGTCAGTACCAACAGATCCAGATGAGTTAGTTTGGTACAATAATAATTCAAAAGCCAAGAACCATATTCTGAGTTCTATAGATGAATTTGTCTTTAACAAAGTAATGCACTGCACCTTTGCAAAGGAAATGTGGGATACACTCCAAACCACATATGAAGAAGATAACAAGGTCAAAGAAGCCAAAATTCAAACTTACAGAGGACAATTTGAACATTTGAGGATGAATAATGGGGAAGACATTGCAAATACTAATTCACCCCCATCTTAGTATTTCAAGAATTGGTATTAGAGCAGGTTCCTTCAAGAACAGTGTAACCGTTGGAAGGTAGTCATGGGCAAGTTTGCGAAACACAGTAAAAATGGAACACCCATGTTTGACAGGACTAAGTATGTATTTTGGAGCATAAGGATGAGAACCTTCTTGGAAGCTCAAGGAGTGGAAATATGGAAAATTATTGAGAATGGGCACAAGGTACCAAAGTTAGTACCAACAGATTCAGATGAGTTAGTTTGGTACAATAATAATTCAAAAACCAGGAACCATATTTTGGGTTCTATAGATGAATTTGTCTTTAACAAAGTAATGCACTTCACCTCTGTAAAGGAGATGTGGAATAAACTCCAAACCACATATGAAGGAGATAACAAGGTCAAAGAAGCCAAGATTCAAACTTAAAGAGGACAATTTGAACATCTGAGGATGAATGACGATGAAGACATTGCAGCTTACATTCTTCGAGTTGATCAACTTGTAAATACCATCAGAGGGTTGGGTGAAGAATTCAATGAATCAATAGTTGTTCGAAAGATTCTAGGAACTCTTCCCAAGAGGTTCAATCCTAATATCTCTACCCTAGAAGAAAGAACAGATCTAAACACTATGACAGTAGATCAATTGCATAGGACTCTTGTAGCCTATGAAATGAGAATTGAAGACAAGGACACATCTAGAAAGGAAGCAGCATTCAAAGTCTCTTCGAAGCAAGGCGAAAAGAACAAATCAACAAAAAACAGCCAACAAGTGATGATTCAAATGATGTAGAAATAGCAAACTTTGTAAGGAAGTTGAAGAGAGGTATTGGGAAATACAAAGGTAAGTTACCTCTCAAGTGTTTTTCATGTGGAAAAATAGGTCATTTTGCTTTTATGTGCCCCTATGCAAAGAAATCATATAGAGATGAAGATGGAAGCTCTAAACAATACAAGAAGTATAAGAATTACAAGGATAAGAAAAGGGGTAAGTTCGCACAGAAGAAAAGTCTCTATTCAAAAAGGAACAACAGTTCTTCCAGTGAGGACTCCGAGAGTGATAGTAGTAGTGACAATGACAATAACAATGAACCAAAAAAGGTACTCTTCATGGCAATAAATTCAAATGAAGTTCCTAATAGTGATGAAGAATCTAAAGGTGAGGTAGATCTTGAAGCAGAACTCATAGGTGCCTTAAAGGACCTAAAGAAAGCCAAGAAGGAGAACAGGGTACTTAAGGAAGAGGTACAAGGGTTTGAACAAGTCATTGTTGATTTGGGTTAAGCTAGAAGAAGCCAAAAAAATTGAAGACTGTCTTACCGAAGAGATTATGGAAAATATGAAAGAAAAGAAAAATGTTGAGGCTGAGATAGTATCTCTAAAATCCTAATTAGAGAAGAAAGATATTAGCAAGAGTTATGAAAACAACTCCAAGATTCTAGAACAAATTCTCAGCAATCAAAAGTCATTCTTCGACTAGACCAGTATAGGATATAAGCAAAATATCCATGAGGCCTCAAGCTCAATGATGACAGGTAATGAAGAAAAGCCAAGAAGCTACACAGAAGTTGTCAAACACTCTACTGATGAAGATGAGATCAAATTCCAACCAAAACAATCTATACCAAAAGGAGAGTCATCAAAAAGACGAGATCTTAGAAGGACTGCTCCTCCATTTGTTCCCAGGTTTAGACCTTTCTTTTATGGATCTTGTTTTACATATGGAAAATTTGCTCCTCCATTTGTTCCTAGGTTTAGACCTTTCTTTCATGGATCTTGTTTTACATGTGGAAAAATTGGACACAAAGCTGTAAACTATTTTCAAAGAAGAAATTTTGAGACTAGGAATAACTCTACAAATCTCTGATGGCCACTGTACAAACCTTTCTTTTATGGCTATTGTTTTACATATGGAAAAATTGGACACAAAGCTGTAAACTATTTTCAAAGAAGAAATTTTGGGACTAAGAATAATGACCACTGTACAAACCTTTCTTTTATTGCTATTGTTTTACATGTGGAAAATTTGGACACAAAGCTGTAAACTATTTTCAAAGAAGAAATTTTGGGACTAAGAATAACTCTGCAAATCTCAAATGGCCATAGTATAATAACAGATTTGGTCCTTTGGGATGTTAGATAAAATGTTATAAGTGTAACAACTTTGGACATATAGCTAGAGATTGCATAATGAAGAAAACAACCGTAAAAAATGAGCAAATGTGCAACAATAAAAAAAATGGGAACATCACAAAGTATGGATCAACGTAAGCACAACTTGAATAATCGTGAATGTGGAATTGCTCTTCAATCCCAGGATAACAACATTGGTGAATGGTATGTTGATAGCGGTTTCTCCAAGCATATGACAGGTAACAAAAGTGCTTTTGTTAAATATTGAAAAGGACAAAGGATTTGTCTCTTTCAAAAATAACAATTCAACAAAAGTATGAGGAAGGGCACAGTGAAGCTTGGAAGTAAAAAATACCTAGATTAAAACGTCTTGCTTGTAGATAATATGAAGCATAATATGTTGAGCGTCAACCAGATGTGTTATCAAGGACAAGAACTCCTCTTCAACTCAAGGGAATGTAGAATAAGGAAAGAAGGATCAAGAAAGTTAGTAGCCACAACCACTAGGACTCCTATCAACATATATATTTTGGATAAGATTGAGTCCGATAATTGTCACCTAGGAAAGGAGGATGAGAGTTGGCTTTGGCATAAAATAATGGGGCATATACATTTTGACAACTTAGTCAAAATTTACAAAATCCAAGTTGTAAGAAATATGTCGAAAGTTACAAAACCTACTAATTATGTATGTGAACACTGTCAACATGGAAAACAGATAAGAGTCAATTTCAAGACCAAAGAGCACTCTTCTACAAAACCTTTGGAGCTCAATCACACTGACTTATGCAGGCCAACAAGAAGCAAAGGACTAATGGTGACCAATATTTTATGCTACTTATCGATGACTATACTAGGATGACCTATGTATATCTTCTCAAGAGAGAGTTAGAAGCTTTTGGATGTTTTAAAACTTCAAGGAATTGGTTGAGAATGAAACAGAATCGCGAATCAAGTGCCTCAGGTTTGATAATGGTGGAGAATTCACTTCAGATGAAATCAACAAATAATGTGAAGAGCATGGAATAAAGAGACAATTTTTGGAGAAGTTGTATTAAATTTGTTATCCTCGTTGTTGTTGGGTCAAATTTTATCATAAAAAGCTTCTGTGGTTTTTCCCTCGAGACTTGGGTTTCCACATAAAAATCTTGTGTACTGTGCATCTTGTTATTTTATTCAATCTTGTTATTTTAAATGAATATTGGTGATATGTTGCTATGATTAATGATTAAAAACTTGCTCTTGATTAAATTTACAATTTTATAATTGTGCAAATACTGATTCACCCCCCTCTCAGTATTTCAACAATATGCATCTTGTTATTTTAAATGAATATTGATGATATGTTGTTATGATTGGTGATTAACAACTTGTTCTAGATTAAAGTTACAATTTGATAACTGTGCAAATATTGATTCACCCCTCTCTCAGTATTTCAACAATATGGCCTTCACTTGTATCGATGCATATTTGGATGCATCAAAATTGGATTGCAACGACTAAAGGAAAATTGATCTACTATTACTATTTCTATGGAGGAGGGCTTTATGCATTCTTAATTGAAACCAAGGAAGATCAAGATCTCATCTTTCTCAAAGGACTACTTTATGCATTCTTAATTGAAACCAAGGAAGATTAAGATCTCGTCTTTCTCAAAGGCCCATACTTTTTTTTGGCACCCAAGGTTTGTATCTCTAAATTGGAAAATTGATCTGCTATTACTATTTCTATACTATTACTATTTTTGAATCTCTAAATTGGAAAATTGATCTACTATTACTATTTCTATGGAAGAGGGTTTTATGCATTCTTAATTGAAACCAAGGAAGATCAAGATCTCATCTTTCTCAAAGGCCCATATTTTTTTTTGGCACCCAAGGTTTGTATCTGTGAAGTGTTGGAGACCTAAATTTTGATCCAAATGAGGATGTACCCTCTATAGTTCCAATTTGTCTCTGCATTGTTTGTATTGTTGGAATGAAGAGTTTATGGTGTATAGAGAAATACTATGGTGAAATACATAAATAAAACAAAACCAAAAGAAGGGATTAGCCCAAATAAGGTAGGGAAGAGCCCTTACAAAACAGACCCAAATACAAATAGGGTAGAGAAGAGCCCTTACAAAGCAGACCCAAATACCTTGATACCTTGATGAACTTGCGAGGCCATCCATATCATGTTTCTACCCTTGTTAGAATCCATTTTAAGTACTTTCACCCTATATATGATTCACCCTTTGTATTAATCATAAGCATGCTAAAAAATTAGATCATGAACAACATTCATTCAAGTGCAAATTATGTCATGAATATAGGGATTTTGCAAAATATAGCATCAAGCTCAAAAAATAGTGGATAAGGAAGGGCAATGGTAAGCTATGGAAAAATTTGTTTTAAACTCCTTTGAAACAAACCATAAAGCTCCAACAATTCCTAGGCTTACACAACTCCTAAGCTCAAAACTACAACAATGGGGATCCTAATGGTTAAATCCGACAAGCATAATAGTCCTCATCAAATCAATGTTATATGAGCTTTCCTATATACCAATGCTCAAAATAATGCAAAAGAAATCTCAAGCAGCCCCATTGTCTATTCAACGAATGGCTTACACAACTACTAAGCTCAAAACTACAACAATGGGGATCCTAATGGTTAAATGCGACAAGCATAAAAGTCCGAGACTAAATAAATGTTATATGTGCTTTCCTATATACCAATGCTCAAAATAATGCAAAAGAAATCCACGGCTTATTAAATCAAGGACGTAAAACTAATACAAAAAAGTTTCAATAATCAAGTGAACTGTGGTCTAAGGCTCCAAGGGGCAATGCTCAAAACAATGCAAAAGAAATCCACAACTTCTTAAGTCAAGGACGTAAAATTGATACAAAAAGTTCCATCTAATCAAGTGGACTGTGGTCTAAGGCTCCAAGGGGCAATGGTGATTTGGGATTTAAAATATCCCACCCTTAAAATTGCATTGGGGGCCAAGGCAATCTCCAAGGGAGAATGGCAATGGCAGTGTAGGATTGAAAGATCCAACTCATATGAATTTTTCATTGCGATACAAGGTACAATGGCCCTTGCTTACAAAAACTCCACTTCTGGAAACAAGTTTCTATCGAGGAATAATTCTAAGGCAACAAAAAAAAAAGATGCTTGGATCACCCCATAGACAAGGGAAGAGGAGGATCGTAACCAATCATGATATGTCACTCTGGCATGAAGAAAACACTTAATGGATGGGTTGGGCACCACTCTTCCCACCGACCCAACTTGCCCCTTTTCTTCCAATCTTGCACTCACTTAAGAGGTTGCACTCCAATGGACAACAAAGCCATACTGCTAAGGATGGGCTCTAAATGTTTCTGAATACAAAGTCAAGCTAGAATATAAAGAAAAGATTTCAAAGCTTCCTCTTACCCCTTTTCATAGTAATGGAAACACAATTGTAACAACGATGGATTGTCTAAAATCAATACAATTTGCTAGATTGTGGCTCATAATAGACTATTAAGTGCTAAAAACCTAGGGCCATCTTTGCAAATTTGCAGCAAAGCAAAGGCACAAAGACTGATATTCTTTGAATGACAAAATTAATTATTATTTTGTGAAATTGAACACAAACTTATCCCTCTTCTTTCTGGGAAAGATGTGTTTACTAATTAGCAAAACAAATACAAAGGGATCTTCTTGAACAAGCTAGTTCTCGAAAGGCTAGCAAAACTTCAGTTCTTGGAAGGTATGGCTAGCTAGAAACAAGTCCATATTCTAACTTGAGAGTGCCACACCCAGCTCTTGGGCTCCTGCTTGAAGGAATGAGGGCGAGAGGAGTTAAAAGTCATTACACATTACTTTTGGAGCAAGAAGAAAGATATTGGCTCAAAGACATTCTGATGAGGGATGTATCCCAACTAAAATTCACTCTAGAAATCCAATCAAAGACCAAACTGGTAGACCCCAGAGAAATAAGAATCATTTAAAGAATGACAACTCTCTGACAAAAAATTATTCTTTTCTTCGACGACGTTATAATGGGCAATCTACGGGTGGCAGGCACAAGGGAAATCGCCTTTGATCATGAAAGAAAACAAGAATCAGGTTAAGAAAACAACAAACAATCAAGCAAAGGCCTTAGCAGCAATGTTCCAAGGGATGAAAATTCTTATCCAAGATGCATAGGGAATACTATTATCCTAGGTGACTCAACTATCATTGTCAACTATCATAATCAGACTAGTGAACAATCATTCGTAATCAAGGTCATCACCAAATGTTAAAATTGTCAAAAAGCAATGCTAAAAATACAAAGGGAGGCAAGTTAATATGAAACTATTTAGTATTACTGTTACAATCAATCATAATCAAAATCATCACCAAAGACAAACTTACCAATACTCAATCGTCATTGAATGGTAGACTCTCAAAATACAAAGAGAGGCAAGTCGGGCAAGTCGATATGAAACTACCGAGTGTTACCATGTTGTGATAGAGCTCAATCATCGTAGTGAGTGATTAGCCCAGGAATTCTATGGGTTAAAAAAGGGCTCCTTTCTTCCCCATTCCTTAGTTTTTAAGTATGATCAATTTGACATTTTGCATCCTTCTCTTAACACTCCTACATCTCGGTCAAGATATTACCTATAGCCACAACACAACTTGTCCTAGACATTACCTATAGCTTTGTTAAAGAATTATCTATCTCTGCGATTGCCTACAGTTTGCCTTGACTGTTTACTCGGGTGCTTTAGATGCTTATGGCTCGGAAACAACTAGTAGTTAATACACCACAGCTTAAGAAATAGCTTTCACGGAACTTTTTCTCTTTTGAAAAGAATGGAGACTGTAGCAGCGATAGAATTTCTTGACAATGCAACTTAACCTTTTCTTATTAATGCCACCTATGAATAATGTTGTTGAAGCCTTCTTGCAAAAGAAAGATACCACATCTGGATTCAACAACTCGACACCATAGCAACCTAGGTCTAGTAGAAGCCTAGTCCCAGCAAGCAAGGCCCATATTAAGTAGTAGAATTTCAGAGGTTCTATAAAAATTAAAAACTACATATGTATGCCAGTTTGTCATCCATGGTATGGAAAAAAGTTTTTTTTTCTTTAGAAAACTTTCCAAGGGCTACTGTCATAGCAGTCCTCCTATTTCACTATTTCAAAAGGTATACCATGAATTGGAGACAATTTTCCATCCATGATCCTTTAAAAAAAAAATGGGTTCCGAAGATTCGTTGTTGGCACTTTTATGTTTAGAGACTTTGACTGTGTAAAATTCCTGCCATTGCTTTCTCTACATTGGAAATTCTATGTTTTCTGTCACATATTTCTTACATAACTAAGCTTATCACTACAAGTGGTAACATATCAAACACTAAATATAAATAAGTAAAATAGCTAAGCTCATTTTAACAAACTTTACTTGATTAAGCTTCCCATGGAGAAGGAAAGATGTTGAACACTAAGATAACAAGCTTTGGATACAAAAATGACATTACTATTAGTGACATACTAGTGGAAACAAAACTCTTAATTTCCCTTGAAGATTTCGCTCCAAGAACCTTTTAAATTTTTTTTTCTTGATCTGAACCTGGTTCTCTCATGCGTTGGTGCTCGTTCTGGTTTCTCAGCTGGTTGATCTGCAGTGGAGATGCTCAGTGAAGTGACTATGAGGAGTGTCTTTTGCAGGCGCGTCTAATGGGAGAGCTCATGATCTGATTCATTGTTGTTTGTTCTTGGTACATCTCATAAAGAAGTGCGTTTGCCGGTTTGAGATGATGGGATTTTCCCAAGGACTGAGACTGTTCTTGGTGGATATTTGGTGAGATCGCAGCTAGATTGGTCTGCTGTTTTTTGGGTCCAGAATTTTTGTTGGTGCTCGCATTCCTAGATTGGGCTCCCTAGATTGGGCTCTGTGCCTGTTTTTCGATCTCCTCTGATGTCGTTTGAGGAATGACGTTTTGGCATCTGTGGAGTCCGAGATTGCTTCAGAAACCCTTGCTGATCATTTAATCAAGGTGTGTTTTGGTTGACAGACGAAAGGGAGCAGTCTGGTGGATTTGACGATGGCTATGGAGTTAAGTAGCCTATGAGTTTCCAGGAGATTGACTGGGTTGGGAGTTTGATATTTGGATCTTGTATTGGAGCTAGAGTTTATGGAGGCATAAGTTAGGGGTGGTGGCTGTGGCCTTGTTCTTTGGCGGTTCGGAGGTGGATTTTGGTTTTTTTGGGGTGGTTCGGTGGGGAGTTATGGAGGAGGAGGTGGATTACACATCGGATGGTGTCAATGAAGGAGAAATTTTCGTTGAAGGAGGTTTTTCTGGTGCATTGGAATGGCAAGGGACATCTGGACCTCTGCTGTCAGGAAGGGGGCCAGGGGTCTGCTCTGGGATTATAAATGAAGTGGGGCTGGCAGTGACTGATGCATCGATTTTGAACCCCAGGATTTTGGATCGGCCCGACCTCGCTGGACTCCTGGGACGTACTCTCTCCCCTCAGACTGGGTTCTTTACAAATTTTCCTACAAATTCATCAGAGAACCCTGTAACGAGTCTTTCTCCTTTTCTTGGAGGAGGTATTCATAATCCGGGATTGAAGGGAGATTATGGTTCTGGTCGGGGGATTGACACAGTGCTGGATACTGGAGGTAGGGAGATTCTTAGGGAGGCCTTTTCTTCAAGGGTTCAGGCGGAGGCTGATCTGGGCAATCATGAAAGGTCTCCTGAGGCTGTATTTTTAGGCCCTAATCAAGGGGGGTCAGCGAAGGAGAGATCTAAAAAAGGCTCAAAGGCTGTTAAAAATAGGTTGCGTAGGGACAAGCTGGTGTTGGGGGTGGATGTGTCATTGGAAGAGGCTGAGGATATGTCCATGACAGCAGTGGTTGGACATGTTCGTGGCAAACATTTTGGTCGTGGTTTTCTACGGAGGTGGGCTGTTGAACAATGGGCACAATTGCTGAATAATGTACCTGAAGTGCGGGTTTTGACTAAAGGGTGGTTTTCATTCATTATGCACAGCAAAGAGGAGGTTGATGCTGTTATGGGAAGGCAGTGGTCAATGCAAGGGGTTCCTTCTGTTCTGAAACGCTGGACACCTTTTTTCGATTCTCAAAAGGAGAAGATTAACAAGGAGCCTCTGTGGGTAAAACTTCCAGGTTTTCCTATGCATTTATGGAATGAGAACCGTTTTGCAGAAATTGGGAATTTTCTGGGTGAATTTGTATGTGCTGATTTATCCTTTCTGGAGACAGGAAAGTATTCGGTGGCCAAATTACTGGTAAAGATCGATTTGCGGCTGGGACTCTCCTCTAAGATAAATATTCAGACGAAGGATGGGGACTTTGTGCAGCTTCTTGACTATGTGGGTGTGCCGTTTCGGTGTCACCACTGTCATTCATGTGGTCATATGGTGGCTAATTGTCCGCTTCCTTTTAGGGGGAAACAAAGTGTTAGCTGGGAAAGCTGCTTCTAAGGTGATGGGGGATATTGCTGATATGGGGGTATTAAATTCTGGGCATTTGGATGAAAGGGTGAAGGTCACTGAACCAACGATTCAGGTTGATTCCAGTAATATTCCTTTTACATCAGACAGGAGCGAGGTGGACATTGACAAGAAGGTCCTTGGGGATTTGGGCGATGACAGACTTGGGGCAGGGGATAATACTTTGTTTTCCTCTTCGCTGGAAGGCTCCTTGAAGACTTGCCCTTCTCCCGTTGTTGTCTCTGATGTTATGGGGGGGGGTTTTGTTTTCTGGTTCTCCTTTAGTCAAATCGACTGTCCACTGTCCGGCTGATCCTTGTCCTCTGCCGTTGTCTGATTGTGTTTTCTCCCCTTCCATTGTTTCTACAAAAATTTCTACCAGCTCTGAGGGTAGTTGTATCAGATATGCTCTTAGAAATAGGGAGATATCATTTGAGGGGTCAGGAGGGAAAGGTCTTTCTGATTTGTCTTTGCATGTGGCAGGGAAAGGTCGTGGCAGAAAGTCTCTTTTGTCCAAAGCACAAGATCGGGCAAAGGTGGATTTAGAGATGGGGACACAATCTTCAATTGAATGGGCACTTAGAGCAGTGAAATCCCAGGTGGGGTCTCCCAAATGAAATTTATGTCCTTTAATTGTCGGGGGTTGGCGAGTCCCCTCAAAAAATCGTCTCTTCGAAGGCTGGTGGAGTTAAATCAGCCGGATGTTATTCTGCTTCAGGAAACTTTGGGGGGTAGTGAGGAGGTTGTTAGGGTTTTAGAATCTTTGCTTTCTGGTTGGAAGTTTGTGGTTGTGGATGCAAAGGGACGTTCTGGAGGTCTGGCCTCAGGATGGAAGGTTCAAAGCTGTAGGTGTGACTGTTCTTGGGGAATTCATTCTGGTGTGGGGTTGGCTGTATGGGACTCTGAGCTTGGAAAGAATCTCACGATTCTTAACATCTATGGGCCATATTTGAATAGAGTTCGCTTTTGGGATTCTTTGTTCCATATGGACCTTTTCGAAGACACTGAGGTAATTATGGGGGGTGACTTTAATCTCTCACTGGGAGCATCTGAGGTCTGGGGGCCTAGGGCTGCTCCGGATATTTTGGATAATTTTTTCATTCAATCTTTTGCGAGGAAGGATCTTCTGGATATCCTCCTAGAAAAGCTTGTCCCTACATGGAGAAATAAGAGAGCAGGGGATCAAAGGGTAGCTAAGAGATTGGATCGGTTCTTGGTGATTGAATCTTTGGCTCTTGGGGTGGATCTGTTTCGGCAGTGGGTGGGGACAGGTGGGAATTCTGATCATTGCCCCATATTTTTGGAATTTCGGGGACATAGGAGGAAACCCCCTAGTCCTTTCAAATTTAACTCCAGCTAGTTGAAGGAAGAGGGTTTTCAATCTTTGGTGAAGGAGTTGTGGAATCATCGTCCACAAAATTCTTTGGAGCATGCGGGGGTTCATTTTTATCAAAATATGAAACGCATAAAGGAGGCTACTATCTCTTGGGCTCATGCTAAGCGGGTGAATGAATATTTGATATTGAGGAACTGTGAGTTGGCTATTGACAGATTGCTTCACAGTTCGGGAATGGGGTTCTTGGATGAACAGAGTAAGGACGAACTCATTACTTTGGAAAATAAGCGGAATGTAATTTTCTGTGAGAGAGAAGAATTGTGGAGGTTGAAGAGTAGAGCAATTTGGCTTCAGTGTGGAGATGAGAATACAAAAAAATTTCAAGCTTATGCTAAGGGGAGAAAATTTTCCAATTCTATTTGGGAGTTGCCTTCGGCTGAAGGGGAACCGGTGTCTAGTTTCGATGGGCTGGCTGATATGGGTGTTAGATATTTTGGGGATTTATACTCTGCACAATCTGGAGCTACTATTGCTGAGGTCATTCGGGTGGCATAGCTCTTTCCTCGATTTGTGGATGAGGAGGAAAACAGGATGTTGATGGGGGAAGTTTCGATGGAGGAGCTGTCTGGGGTTCTTCACTCGTTTCAAAAAGATAAAAGCCCGGGGCCTAATGGTTGGACTGCTGAATTTTTCTTGGGTTTCTTTGATTTCTTCGGTGAGGAGCTTTTGTCAGTTGTTGAGGAATCTCGTAAGGCTGGGTTTATACATGGCCCGCTCAATACTACTTTTATTGCTCTTATCCCAAAAGTGGATAACCCTGCAAGTTTTGAGGATTACAGGCCCATATCACTTTGCAATTGTTTATATAAGATCATCTCTAAGGTTATTGCAAAGCGTCTCAAATGTGTTTTGTCTGAACATATTTCTAGTGAGCAATTTGGGTTTCTAGAGGGACGTCAAATTCATGAGGCCATTGGAGTTGCTCAGGAAGGCCTTCATACTTTGAAAGTTCAAAAACAAAAAGGAGTAGTGATTAAGATTGATCTCTCAAAGGCTTATGATCGGGTCAGTTGGCTATACATTAGGATGCTACTTACACACCTGGGATTCTGTTATGATTTTGTAAGATGGATTATGGCTTGTATCAGTACGGTGAGTTTTGCAGTTATCATTAATGGAGCTGCTAGCCCTTTCTTCCATGCGGGAAGGGGTCTTCGTCAAGGGTGTCCTCTTTCTCCCCTTTTGTTTCTTCTTATTGCTGAAGGTCTCAGTCGATTTATATTGTCTTCAAAAGCGGAAGGGACTTTTCTTGGAATTTCCATCTCCCAGGTATTGTATATTACACACCTTCTTTTTGTTGACGATATTATGATTTTCACCAATGGATCGAGACATGATATTGATAAGGTGTCTGAAGGACTAACTCTGTTACAAGCTGCTACGGGTATGGTGGTAAATATTGGAAAATCCACTATATCATGCTCGAACTTATCTGAACAGGAGACATTCAGTATTTCCCATCGTTTGCCTTTTAAAATTATGGATTTGGATGCTGGGATAAAGTATTTGGGGTTTTTCTTAAAACCAAACTCTTACCTGAAGGCAAATTGGCATTGGTTATTGACCAAATTGGAGAAAAGACTAAAAAGTTGGAGTCATAAATGGCTCTCTCGGGCTGGGAGACTGGTGCTGGTTAAATCTGTGTTGGAAGCAATACCCGTCTACTGGATGTCCCTTGCTTGGCTGCCTAAGGGGATTTTGGAACAGGTTCGCAGGCTGTGTTTTTCTTTCCCGTGGTGTGGGTGAGGTGGGAGAAAATTGTTGTTCCCAAAGCTTTGGGAGGGTGGGGGTTAAAAAATATTTTCCTTTTTGCAAAGGCATTAGGAGCAAAAGTCTCATGGAGACTTATTCATACACAGAGTCTCTGGACTAGAGTAGTGTATCATAAATATATTGCTCCATTGACTCTCATTGAGTGGATTCGGTTGGCTGACAAATCTCGGTCAAATTGCTCAGTGGTCTGGAAAGCGGTGGTAAAGCATTTTGATCTAGTTGGCTCGGGTTTGGTGTGGAGAATAGGTAATGGGAGAATGGTTCATATTGGAATTGATCCCTGGGTAGGCTGTGGGAGGGATAGTGTTCTTCCTGAGGAGCTGCGATTACACTTGGAAACAAGAGGGTGTCTTTTTATTGCTGATATTGAGGATTAGGAAAATTCTTCTTTATGGCATCAAGGATGGATCAGTGCTCAAAGACTTGATATTCATGATGATTTGCAGGAGGCTTGGGAGGGATTTATAAGGCAGTTAAGGGTTTCAAATGTCAGATTGTCTAACAGGGATGATAAATTGGTTTGGGATTATCATCCTTCAGGGTGTTATACTCCTAAACATGGTTATATTCAGGTCAATGTGTTGGTCCATGATCGAGAATTGGTTTGGTGGTGGAAACAGCTGTGGAAGATAAAATGTCTGGGTAAGGCCAAGTTACTCTTCTGGGCTATTTTGGAAAATAAAGCTCCAACATGGGACATTTTGCAAAAGAGATTTCTTGAAGGTCCAGGATTTTGTGCGCTGTGTTGGAAGGCTGAGGAAACAATTCATCATCTTTTTGTTCAATGTAGTTTTTCTCAAACTATATGGACTGAAGTGGGTAAACAGTTGGGATTCATCGGGGGGTGGCAGGGAGATTCTGCTCTCAATGCTTTTCAAAGTTGGTGGTCGGGCCATAAAACTCTTCGAGCTGTTCCCTGTATCTTTGCTTGGGGGATTTGGTTAACTCACAACAAGTTTATTTTTCAGGACTGTAGAATATCGATGGAGTCTGTTGTGGCTCATATTGTTGCAATTTTTCAACATTTTAGGGAACCTGAGAAGCTCCTCAAGAATAGGCCCGTGTGGGAGGAACTGATTGACAAAGCTATTCCCTGGGGCTTCTTTGATGGAGCATCTCAAGATCAGCAATTGAGATGCGGTGGGGGTGGTGTACTGTATAAATCTGAGTCTCATTATTTTCATTTCTCGGCTGGATTAGGGAGGGGATCAAACAACTATGCTGAATTAATGACACTCAGGCTTTTGCTTTTATTTGCATTGGAACAGGGTTGTTTGTCTTTACAGGTTTTTGGTGACTCTATGTTAGTTATTGAATGGGCAAAAGGGACTGTTCAGTGCCATGTGATGATCCTTTTACCTATTCTGGAGGAGGTATTTCGCATAAAGCAACAGTTTAATCATATTTCTTTTACTCATGTCTTTCGAGAACGGATTGGGGTGGCTGATCAGTTATCCAAGGAAGCGATACAGTGGCATATAGACTATGGCGTATGGAGGATCTCTGTTCACTCTAGTGAGGGTACATTCAGCTATTATCATAGGCCGTTTCATGAAGAGTTGTTGGAACAGCAAGGAGTTTTTGCACAGATTCTGTGATCTGTCAATTAATACTACTATGTATCGCGAGGGATGGGATAGTTTGTATAAATTGTTATGATATGAGACAGAGTATATACGACTTAAACGGTGGTATGATGCAGGGCAGCTTGTGTCCTATCACATTGATTTGGGCATGATTTTTAGTAACGAGCGGATATGTTTATTTTTTCCAGCTTTTGTGACCTGGTAATGATCAGAGCTTCTATGACAGGCTGGGTCAACCTTTTGAGCTTTTGAAATTATCATAGTTTTCGATCTGTGACAGCAAATGATATGCTTATGGAGTATTTTTTTGAACCGAATTCCTATGACAGGCTGATTTTTGATTAGTTTAATATGAGAAAGCAAATTTATGAATTGGATATTCATCATTGCTGTGTTGTTTCTAGCTGAGTCTGGGACAGCTATGTAATTTTTGGGTAATATGCGACTGATAAGTCATGACAATGTAGGGATCCTTAGTGATTCTATTACATGTGCAGCTGTAATTTTGTTCTTCTATGAAATAAAATTAAGAATTTTTTCCGAGAAAAAAAAAAGTGACATACTAGTTCACACAGATAGGCACAATGAAAACTCATATTACATCTTTCTATCGAAAAATGTATGCCACAAAGCACAGATTTAATCTTCTTGATTCAATTTCATTACAAAATTGCTGTAAGTATTATTAGTATCTATATTAATAAACTTTGGCTGCTTTAAAATATACTTTGAAGTCTCACAATTGTTTACTCATGGTCCATTAACACTCTACATTAAATAATAACGTATCCTCATATTACATCTTTCTATCTAAAAATCTATGCCATGTCTATTTTTTAAAATCTATGCCACAAGCAAAGATTTACTTCTTGTTTCACTTTCATTACAAAATTGACGTTAAGCACCATATACTTAGTATCTAAGTGAATAGACTTAGTATCTAAGTGAATAGACTCTGTCTGCTTTAAAATATGGGTTACTCAGTCCAATAATACTCTACATTAAATACTAATGCATCCTCTACCAACAGTTGTGCCACACTAACATAAGGTTTAATCCTTGTTTCACTTCCGCTTTGGCTCAAGTGTATCTGAAGAAAAACAAATTTATCGGAGTAAGAGGAACCACACGGTCTATAACGCTTCAACAAAAAGTATTCCCATGGTTTTCTACGAATCTATATTAATAGACAAGAAGTATTCCCATGGTTTTCTACGGGAATCTATATTAATACACTTCGGCACCTCCTCAATAAACTTTGAAGCCTCACATTTAATAGCTTCTGCCTTATTATAAGAGGGCCAAAGCTAATGAAGTAATTTCTCATGGTTTCTAATACTACTTTAAACAGATACTTTGTAAAAAAACGTGTTAATACTTAATACTACTCAAACAGAAATTTTCCAGCTTGTTAATCTGAATATATATATATACACTAACAATTTCTAAAAAGACGATAAGACAATAGTCGCATGATCCACATTATTTCCCAGTCAAATAAAAAAAGTTACATGACTACATTTCTACGACTTCCAAATACAATTTATATATTACAAAGCACCCATGTGTTAAAATCGGTCAACATCCCCAACAAATATATATATATATATATATATATATATATATATATATATATTTATGAAAGACAAATCATCTTTAGATATACCAACCATCAATTATTCTTAAAAAGTAGACCATCAATTATTCTTAAAAAGTAGGTATAGTGTAAAAAGGTGATTTACAAATAAGAAAAATTAAAGATGATGCCTCAGTTCTATTAATGAACAAATAGAATCTTTGGTAAGACAATTAAAAAACATAACTGAAAACATGTATTTAAGATGTCATGCATGGAAACCCATTTAAACAAAACTAATATCATCTAATTAAGAAATCAAAGAAAGAAACCAGCTATAAAAGAAAAACTGGTAAGAATATCAAGTCCTCAGCTCTCATAGTTTAGCATTCATCGGCAAAACTGGTAAGAATATCAAGTCCTCAGCTCTCATAGTTTAGCATTCATGGGTTGCATGTAAATGCCTTCAAGGTAAGCCCCAGCATTAATTTAATTTAAATTTAATGTCCACAGGTCATCATCAAATCCTCAGCTCTCATGGCTTAGCCTTCAGTGTAAACTGATTAGAATATCCGGTCTTCTGCTCTCGTAGCTTATAGCCCTCATCATTGGCATGAAGCAAATGCCTTCAACGTAAGACACAGCATTAATTGCATTAATTTAATAAATCAAATATTTAATAATAATGTCCACAAGTAACCAAACTCTGAGTTCGGAAAAGAGAGCAGGGACGACCTAAAGGTTGTAACTATGACATGCCAATGGGTCAGAGTTCGGAGAAAAGAGTAGGGATGAGAAGCCACAGAGTGGCTACTCTCTGTGTTAGTATAATTTATCAAATTATTTAGTAAGCGGATTTAGGGTAACAGAAGGCCTGAAGCTAAGGGAATAACGGGGGTATGGGCACTGGAGGACAGAGTTCTGGAATTTTGGCTATGGTTTTAAATTATTTAGTAGATGGATTCACGGTAACAGAAGGCGTGAAGCGAAGGGAAGTACGGAGGCTTGGGAACTGGAGGAAAGTTTTGTCTTGTTCTGGTGATTTCAATTCAAGTAGTCGTGTCGATCTTCAAGGAATTCTTCGTAGAAATGGGCATCGGATCTGGTCCCAATCGATGACCTACCTTCTCTCACCCTCACCGTTTGTCACATGAAGCAAGCTGAGATTTAATCGATTTGTGTGGTGGACACGGTGAGGGTGAGAGAACTTTGAAGCGGCCACTAGGTTAGCTTTTCTTAATTCATCTCAAGCCACAGAGAAATTCCAAGGAACTTCTTCAGATTCGAATGCCGACAAGAAGTTTGCAGGCCTCCTCAATTAAGACAGTTTGTGATGATGACGAACTTGGACTTGGTAAGACAGTTTGTGATGATGACGAACTTGGACTTGGTAAAGGCCATGGCGATAAATAAATAACATGTTATGCGTTATTAAATGCATAGGTGGCAGCATTGTGGGCCATCCGATTTCTGAGATCGGATGGTTCACAATGCCCTCCCCTATGCATTTAATAACCCATAGCATGTTGCATATTGATCGCCAAAAGCCATAGTACCTATCAGACCAAGCAATGTTTGTCTCAATTAAGAGAGTTTGTGATGATGACTAACTTGCCATCGTACTCGGACTTGGTAAAGGCCATCGTACCCATCAGACCAAGCAAAGTTCTAACAAACAAGAGATATAATTAATGTTTGTCTCAATTAGGACAGTTTGTGATGATGATGAACTTGCCATCGTACTTGGACTTGGTAAAGGCCATCGTACCCATCAGACCAAGCAAAGTTCTAACAAACAGGATAGAGATATAATTAGCACAACTACCAGTGAATAGTAGTGAATGCGGCTAGGCACAATCAACCATGAATATAGTCTTCTAAAGGAAGCTTATTTAAATCTGAATCAAGATGCATTTAAAGAAAAAACTACCATAAAATGAATCTTTGTTGTACATTTGTTACACTTGGGTTAAACCATTAATCTTGTTGATCCCATCAACCCAAGCAACTCCAAAATCTGAGATAATATCTAAATGCCTAATAACATAACAAGTCCGAAATCTGAGATAATATCTAGATGCCTATGGGCATAGATGTACTTATATATATCTTAGAATTTTGGGGTGGACTACCATTTATACTTTTTCATCTAAGAACAATAATGAGACGACCAGATTGATTCTATGGCGTGGTTCAAAATTCATAATTACTCATTTCAAAAAAATAAAAAATAGCTTAGTTAAAGTACAGTTTTATCGTTGGAAAAATTAAAATTTAACTTCAACTATTGGATTATTAGTTTAATGTCAACTCCTATCATGACTTTTACTTGAGAAGCAATTGGCTATATATTAACATTTAAATTAACTATTAAATACAATTATTAGCTTAACTTTAACTATTTGATTATTAATTTAATGTCAATTCTTATCATGACTCTTATGACTTTTACTTGAAAAGCAATTTGCTATATAAAATTAACATTTAAATCAACTATTAACTATTAAATACAATTAGCTTAACTTCAACTCCAATCATGACTTTTCGTTAAAGTACAATTGCTGATTAATACTTTTTAATTAACTATTTAATACAATTGTTAGCTTAAAAGTCCAATGATTCTATAACTATTAGCATAACTTCAACTCTAATTGCAAAATTCTTAGTCTAAGTAGATTTGGCATATAGGAGTCTAGATGATGTGCACTCCAATAAAAGTCGAACTTTCCCATGATGATACAACTTTATAACTTAACTTCAACTCCAAAGCCCTATTCCATCATGAGAGCCAACAATCACAACCGTCTCTCTGTTCAAAATTAATGTTAGATTTTCCATAACAACAGTCTCTCTGTTCAAAATTAATGTTGGATTTCCCATGATTGTTATTAGGGTATAATCCTTTGGTTCATTGTAAGTCCTGGTTCTATTTATATACTATTAATTAGTGCATAAGAATTTATGGAGTCCTCAACTTCAACTATTGGATTATTAGTTTAATGTCAACTCCACTTTTACTTGAAAAGCAATTGGCTATATATTAACATTTAAATTAACTATTAAATACAATTATTAGCTTAACTTTAACTATTTGATTATTAATGTAATGTCAACTCTTATAATGACTCTTATGGCTTTTACTTGAAAAGCAATTTGCTATATATAAGTAACATTTAAATTAACTATTAACTATTAAATACAATTAGCTTAACTTCAACTCCAATCATGACTTTTAGTTAAAGTACAATTGCTGATTAATACTTTTAAATTAACTATTTAATACAATTGTTAGCTTAAAAGTCCAATGATTATTAGCTTAAAAGTCCAATGATTCTATAACTATTACCATAACTTCAATTCTAATTGCAAAATTCCTACTCTAGGTAGATTTTGGCATATAGGAGTCTAGATGATGTGCACTCCAATAAAAGTCGAACTTTCCCATGATAATACAACTTTATAACTTAACTTCAACTCCAAAGCCCTATTCCATCATGAGAGCCAACAATCACAACCGTATCTCTGTTCAAAATTAATGTTAGATTTCCCATAACAACAGTCTCTCTGTTCAAAATTAATGTTGGATTTCCCATGATTGTTATTAGGGTATAATCCTTTGGTTCATTGCAGGTTCTGGTTCTATTTATATACTATTAATTAGTGCATAAGAATTTATGGAGTCCTCACTCTTGGCCTTAGATTTTAATAAATGATTATTATCTTTTAAGTTTTTTCAGTGTTTATTAGACCTCAAATTTCAGAACCCATGGAGCAGAAGCAAATTTTCTTGCATCAAAGGCAACAAATTTTCTTGCAACGACAATATCTGGCTGATCGAAGCAACCTAACTTTTTTGCGAGAACCACAAACCCTCGAATTACATGGGATTTGACTTCCTATAATGTTGTTTCCTCTTTGCTCCTCCTTTTTCTCTGGCGGGGACGTGTTGAACAAAGCATGCAGTAGCGCACTTTTAAAATGATGAGCATCGTATTATGATGTGGCTGTGGAGCCACTGGTCGTGACCTAATACTGTCCAAGTACCGGCATGGTCATCGCCAGTTTTTTTAAATCTTGAAAGTTGTAAACAAAGCTCCGATAAAGACTAGGATGGTTTGCGCTGTAAAATTCTCTTCGAGGACGAAGTACATACGGTGCGGGCTAGCAGGCAAGGTAGTCATCTCCTGTCACGGAAATTCTAGATTATTCTTCCTTCCTCCCTTCCTATTCACTGGGTATATGTAGATTCTTGACAAGGCATGAAAGTTCAAACATTAAAACATAGTCTCTTTGGGGTGCATAGCAGCAGCTCCTGTACTCAGCGCGAAGACTTCAATGTCCAGAGTCTTTTTTAGGTATTAGGGTTTAAAAATGGTATTTTAAAAGAGAATAAAAAATCAATAAAATCATTCTGGCGATAATCCTTGAAGCGGATAACGAGGTTATTTATAAAAACAGAGGTAAATACACAGTTTTTCTTTCACAAATTTAGCGCAAGCCTTAGCCTCCTAGAAAGAGCTTTGCGTGAAAATGACTCTTTTTCATGGAAAGTTCATATTTGTGGATTAATGCAAACCGATCAGCACACAAAGTAATGGAACCAGCGGGTAATCTTTGAATTATTCTGAAGTAAGATTGCAACTGTATAACCTCATCTTGGAAACCAACTTTGGAGCTCATTGGCTATCTCTTGATTTTCTTCCACTATGATGTCATAGTTTGAATAATTTAATTCAGAGATGTTATTGATATAATTGGAGGTGAACAGGCTATGTTTGATTCTATGACTTCCCTTTATCCTATGCAAAAATTATAATAAACTCAAAGTCCCACCTTTGATTTCTTCAAAGTCAAAAGGCCATGTCGAGTCAACGAGTCAATAACAATTATTGTGTGTTGACTACAACCTCATCAAACTGAATTAAACGAAATCAAAGCCAAGAATGCCATCTGCAAATTTGTCAAATCATGGTTTTGAACTGAATGAAACGAAATTTCTTCAAAGTCAAAAGGCCGTGTCGAGTCAATAACAATTATTGTGTGTTGACTACGACATCATCAAACTAAATGAAACGAAATCAAAGCCAAGAATGCCATCTGCGAATTTGTCAAATCATGGGTTTGAACTGAATGAAACGAAAACAAAACCAGGAATGCCATCTGCAAATTTGTCAAATCATGGTTTTGAACTGAATGAAACGAAAACAAATCCAGGAATGCCATCTGCAAATTTGTCAAATCATGGTTTTGAATCGCTTATAAATAGAGCTTTATTTCTAGTTTCTGATCATTCATTTTATTGTTATTTCATTTATATTCACCCTCAATCAAAACCGAGGCGTTTATTGAAATTCTAACATGGCTGCCATCGGGTGTATCACATTGCAAACAATATTTAGCATGCTGCAAAGCATTTAATGCGACTCCAACTCCAACAGCTAACCATTGGATCTTGAGCTCCTCGAGATCCAACAGTCATCAAGCCTGCTACAGCCCATTAAATGCTGTGCAGCATGCTAAATATTGTTTGCCGTGCATGAATACCAATCCATGCATGAATATCAATCCGATAGATTATTATGTCACCTATTGCAGTGATATATTATGTCACGGCAAGCAGTGATATATTATAGTTTTTTTTCATAAAAACAGTGATTTCCATTAACTGGTATTAAGTTATAATTTAGTTCTTGAATTTCAATAGATTATTATGTCACGGTGCATGCTAAATATTGTTTGCCGTGCATGAATACCAATCCATGCATGAATACCAATCCGATAGATTATTATGTCACCTATTGCGGTGATATATTATGTCACGGCAAGCAGTGATATATTATAGTTTTTTTTCATAAAAACAGTGATTTCCATTAGCTGGTATTAAGTTATAATTTAGTTCTTGAAATTCAATAGATTATTATGTCACGGATTGAGGTGATATATATAGATGGGTCACTGATTGCGGTGATATATTATGTTGTCATCACAAGCAGTAATATATATAGATGGATAGATTAATTTTACAGTACAAAAGGTAAATTTTTTTAATATTTGACAAAGTTTTGAAATTTTTTTGTTAAATATAAAATTTTAAAAACTATTTATTTTCATGCTGATAAGTCTATGTATTTGAAGACATTTGATATCTATTTCTCCCCTGCAGAGTTGGCGGCAAGGGCAAACATCATAACAATTATTAAGAGAAAACAATTATCCTCCAGAGTTGGCGGCCGAGGCAAACATCATAACAATTATTAGGAGCAAACAATTATTAGAAAACCCTCGAGCCAATTTAATTCATGGGAAAAACCCACCAGCCGATTCAATTAATGGGAAAAGTCAGTCATCTATTGTTTTTTTGCCTTCACTACCTTACCCGCTACACATTTTTGACGCCAATATCGATTTTAATACCAACCAGTATAGATCCATCTTAACTATGGCTCTACCAAGCGCCGAGAGGGATCAAGTTCTCTTGAGATATCCTTTTTAATTTACAAAAACTTCCAATAAGTATTCTTACTTGGGAGGGAAATGGCCAACTTGCTTAAGTAATTTCAAAATAAGGTAAATATCAATAGAAGAATGAGCTAAGCAACATTAATAATCATATAATCAATTAGTTTTCCAGAAATTGCTTTACATGTCTTTCTTTAAAACTAATAACCAATATTAAGAGTAGTTAATGAGGAAGATAATCCATAGTTAATGAGGAAGATAATCCATATGTAAAAATCTAGAGGTTAACTTCGTCTTGGAATGAGCAAGGATGTAAGTGGTTTAAGGCACATGGTTTTAGTGGCACATGGTTTCTTGCTAGTTGTATTTGCATTTAAAGAACCTTATAAATATAGTTGTAATATTCTATATCAACGAAATTTTAAATTTATATATATTAATTAATTATATAAATTTATTTTTTAAATATGATTTAAAAATTGTATTTATTATTACCCTCTTATTTTACATGATTATGTTTCAATTTAATAATTATTAATTTCCAACATCCTTCTGCTTGATTCCTATATATTGAGCCTTAAGCTTTCAATATAGAGCACATAACAGTGAGAATTCCTGGAGATGTAAACAATGTCTGGCCACTGAAAGCATCCATTCCAAGATGAATTATCTTCAAAATATATAATTTATCTTTACTATGTAAGAGAGCTTTGATTTTAATTTTCATAAAGATCAAAGGCCAAATAGAAATCCTGGCTAAAAAAACTGCGTTCAAGTGACATGAATTTCTCCAGCGTCCAGCTTTATGTTCCTGGAGATCTCAAAAATAAATAACCACAACAAAAGATCGGCCATTATATTAAAGGGTTGCATATATATAATATAAAATGTTGGTAACAATTTTAACATTTGAATTCAGATAAGTCAAACGTTTCAAACATTTTAACATCTAGATCTCAGGCATAAAAAAAAATAGAGAGATAAGCAAAACTGACAGAGAAAATTATACAGTCATTTTAAAGTTGGGAAAATTTTTAACATTTAGTTGGCAACAATTTTAACATTTATCAAATTGCAGACGTTTGTATTGGTAAAATGCTGGAAACATTCAAGATTCAGATTTATTCAAAATGCAGACATCCATATCAGGGTTAAGAATCAAACGCTGCAATATTCACCATTCATATTTATTCAAAATGCAGACATCCAGGTCGGGGTTAAGAATCAAAGCACTGAAATATTGGGAAAAATGCTTTTCCAAAATCGTTGTCTGTAAATTGAATGTTGGTAAAAATGATTTAAAAAAAATGTTGTCTGTAATTATTGGTTGCTGGGTAAGACATTTTTCTTCAAACACCAAATGTAAATTGATTGATGGGTGAAAATTTTTATTGATAGTACCTGCCTGCATGTCTGATGGTCCAATCTGCGTTTGCCGCGGCTGGTGGCTTTAAAGTGAGAAAAATAAATTGGTTTTTAACTGGAATGATTTCCTGAATCCCGAGGAGAGTCTGATTGTCTGTCACCGGCCAACCTCAGTTCTTCCCTATCTCTCTCACGCTGTGTCTGGCCATTTGTCATCTTTATCTTTCCCATCTTCTGCAGTTGCATCAGACTTTTTCTGAAGGCGGCTTTGTTTATTGGTCGTTTACAAGGCGGTTGCTGCTGGCATACTTGTGTGCATATCATGCAGCGATATCAAACAAATGAATAAATTTTGAATTCCACTCCGACCGCACACGAAACCAACCGGAGACCAGATAAATCGGTAGCACTGATTTTGTTTACACTGATTCGACTCATAAATTCTTATAGAGAGCTACGCAGATCTTTAAAAATAACTATAATTCTAAGTCAACTTGTGATATAACTCTGCTACTTCATTTTCGAGAACCATACATAAATTAGCATAATTTGTGTTTTCACTTTATCCTTCATGCTTTGAAATAGTTTACTTTGAAATAGTTTAAACATTGTAAGACTGTGATATAACTCTGTTACGTCATTTTCTAGAACCATACATAAATTAGCATAATTTATGTCTTCGCTTTATCCCGACTGCTTGAAACAGGTTTAAAGTAAAAATAAAATAAAAAATAAAAATCATTCTTTACTTCAAAATTGGGAAGCCCCTTTGCTGATTTCCCTGTATGCACTAAAATGCAAATTTGGATGTGCTGAGAAATAATTGGAACCATACTTTTTTTTATGTTTTTGTTCCTACATTGAAATTAATTACTTTTTTTATGTTTTTGTTCCTACATTGAAATTAATTAATCAGGTTTTCTATTTTATTTGAGAATGCATGTAAATTATGTGTAACATTGAGATTAATTAATTATATTTTCTATTTCATTTGAGAATGCATATAAACTATATACATTATATATATATGAAAAATAAAAGTATTGAACAGTGTTATGGATAGATACTTACATAAATATATTTTATATCAGTACTGAAACAGTATTATGGATAGATATTTAAGTCTATTTTACATAAATATATTATATCATGTATAATTATGTAGGAGGAAAATTTTTCATTCCCAATAAACTAAAAACAACTACATTAATTTTATTAATGTGTTCCATTAAGGAATTAATTTTATTAATGTGTTCCATTAAGGAATTTTGGCACATACTATAGGAAAATCCTTTTTCCTTTTCAATTTTTTATGAAATGCGGTAAGCAACTTGGCCTACACCCATTTAGTTTTGGTTCAATTGGTACAAGTTGGTCTTAAGTCTATTTCAGTCATTATTAAGCTTTTGTAAATAATGATAAGGTTAAAAACATGCACTATCAAAAGAATTTTAATTAGTCAAAGTCTCAAATCTATGTAATCTTGAATTATTGATATAGGCATATTTTAAATTCTATGATACAATTCATTTGAGAGCTAACTTTATTAATTTTTGTTTCTTTTTTTTTATATTTTTCCTACTACATTAATTATTTTAAATTCTATGATACAATTCATTTGAGAGCTAACTTTATTAATTTTTGTTTCTTTTTTTTTATATTTTTCCTACTACATTAAATATCAACTTAGATTAAAACAGTTTTTAGAGACATGTATATGTAGCTTTGCTCCTAATTTTTCTTGTTTATATCAAACCTCTTTTCGAAAACAATGTTAAGAATAAAAACAACATGGAATATCGAAATAAGCTTTGATAAGTTTAGGAAGAAAGAGTTTGAAATGTTATGGATTTATGTGATATATTAATTATTTCACTTGTTATGGAAAGAGAACACAATATATATGCATCAATTCACATACTATTTATTATATTCAAGAGGTCACTTAAAAAAGCCCCACCTTCAAATATATGATAACAATGCAAAGAAGCCCAGATGATCTGAGCTTTCTTTAAGTGATCTGATGCTTGAATACAGAAGCCCCACCTTCAAATATATGATAACAATGCAAAGATGGGGACATGGTGGAGGGGGCAGGTGGCCCGTATGACGGAGTAATTGGAAGGCTCGAGAGCTGCATGAACAAGACTAATATAGCCCTTACCCTTTTCACCCAGTAAGTAACGCAGCACAGATAGGCACACTTTAATCAATTCAGAACTGACTAATATAGCCCTTACCCTTTTCACCCAGTAAGTAACGCAGCACAGATAGGCACACTTTAATCAATTCAGAACTTATATACTTGGAGCTTGTGGATTGGTAACATACTCCTTTACTTTTTCTCTGTCCAACAAAAGGGGTCTTAAAAATAGCAATAAAAGAGACAAGGATCCATAACATGATACAATGAAGAGGATTTCAGGATTGGGCCTAGGCATAACTTTTCATTTTTATGGAGAGTGATAACATAAAATTTGGAGGAGGTATACCAGATCATAGGTCTACCCGCCAGATACGTGTTGAATTAAGACATCAAGCACTCACACAACCCCAGCTTTTATAAGTGCAGAATCCAACACCATCATTTATACATTTCATATTTGTGTGGGTTGTATCCAGGACATGTGTAATAACAAAGACATCGGTCTGTTGCATTTTTTTTCAAAGCTGCTTCAAATAGTATGTTTAAAAGAGGAGGATCAACAAGAATGTTCAACAATGTGGAAGGATTCACTTTGTGCACATCTGTGTGACAATGAACATGTATATAAAATGGTCAAATTAAAGTAGACAAATGGTCTTACAATCTGATTTCATTATATCGGCGGACTCGTAGGCTATTCATAAATTGGTTTAATTGCTCTTAATCTCATAAATTGGTTTAATTGCTCTTAATCACCTACTAATGGGAGACTTGGTAGACTTTAGCGCATGAGACAAATGGAGTAGTTTAGACATTTGTGTTATTTTACTATTCATTAATGGTTTGGATTTTTCATTGTTTATAACTAAAAGTTTTGCTTCGTTTATAACAGTACTCCACTTTATATTTTATTGGGTTCAACGTGTCAAATTCTTTTGCACATCACAAAAAGTCTACAGTTATCAACAACTAAATACCTTTTTAAAAATCAGATTTCACTAACTATGACTATTGAATTTTTAAAAATCTTATTCCACTAACTATGGCTATTTTGCAGGTTGCACTATATTAAAGGCTAAGTTTGGCAGTTACGTAAACTAATTCCCAAAAACGTTCACAACAATAACGAATTGTAATGAGTTGAAATAACTCCTCGAACTGTAAGTTTCATAATTATTAATCAAATACTGCAATAATTATTTAATTGTCATCTCAATTGAACCATGATAGTTAAGAAGGTAGAGTGTAATGAATTGTAATGAATTGAAATAACTCCTCGAACTGTAAGTTTCATAATTATTAATCAAATACTGCAATAATTATTTAATTGCAATCTCAATTGAACCATGATCGTTAAGAAGGTAGAGTGTCGTAGTTGTGGAAGTCCATGTTAAAAAATATATAATTTATGATCTTATCCTTGGTTATTATAGTCAAAGGAGAATTTAACTTTCTATGTTGCAAATCAAATTACTACTCTGGTTGTGATTGGGATCCAAAGTATCTTTATTTAGATGTAGTATGTGTCATAATTTGAACCAGCAACACATTGTAACACATTGTATTTTCTTTATAACATGGAATATTTTTCAATGAAAAGAAAGACAAACAAATCAATGTGTCAACAAATTAAAATACAAATTCAATAATAAAAAAGCTTTTTTTATTGTTTTTAATATAGTCTTTACAATTAATATGTATTTAGCCACCCAGTATCAAATAAGATGACGAAAAGAATATAAACTATTGGATATTATGATGCATCACATCCAACCATGTTTATGGTTTTTAAATTGATGCATCACATCTAACCATGTTTATGGTTTTTATTGTTTTTAATAGTCTTTACAATTAATAAGTATTTAGCCAGGCAGTATTAAATGAATTGATGAAAATAATATAAACTATTGGATATCATAATGGATCACATCTAACCATGTTTATGTATTTTATATATTTAGTAAACGCATTAATATGTATTTAGCCAGGCAATATTAAATGAGTTTAAGAAAAGAATATAAACTATTGGATACCATGATGGATCACATCTAACCATGTTTATGTATTTTATGTATTTAGTAAACACATTAATATGTATTTAGCCCGGCAGTATTAAATGAGTTGACGAATGATGCATCACATCTAAACCATGTTGATGGTTTTTATTGTTTTTAACAGTCTTTACAACTAATATGTATTTGGCCACCCAGTATTAAATGAGATGACGAAAATAATATAAACTATTGGATATTATGATGCATCACATCTAACCATGTTTATGGTTTTTATTGTTTTTAATATAGTCTTTAAAATTAATAAGTATTTAGCCAGGCAGTATTAAATGAATTGACAAAAAAAATATAAACTATTGGATATCATAATGGATCACATCTAACCATGTTTATGTATTTTATGTATTTAGTAAACGCATTAATATGTATTTAGCCAGGCAATATTAAATGAGTTTACGAAAATAATATAAACTATTGGATACCATGATGGATCACATCTAACCATGTTTATGTATTTTATGTATTTAGTAAACACATTAATATGTATTTAGCCAGGCAGTATTAAATGAGTTGACGAAAAGAATATACACTATTGGATATCATGATGGATCACATCTAACCATGTTTATGTATTTTATGTATTTAGTAAAAGCATTAAATATTGCCCTATAGGGCAATTACACTTACCTTTTTTTAGAAGAACTAATTACACTTACCCTCCACCATGAAATTAGAGGGTAGCTCTGCCCAAAATCTCTCTTCCAACTGTGAGCATAGGTCACAGATTAGGCCATTAAAATTAAACTAATAAATTAAATTAGGTGTTCAAATTTGTATGAATCACCACCATAAGTTTCAAAAAAAACAAAGCCAAATTAATCGACTTTAGTTACCGAAATTTTGAAAACAAAGCCAAATTAATCGACTTTAGTTACAGAAATTTTGAAAACAAAGCCAAATTAATCAACTTTAGTTACCGAAATTTTGGTGGATGAGTTGACGAAATGAATATACACTATTGGATATCATAATGCATCACATCTAACCATGTTTATGGTTTTTATTGTTTTTAACATAGTCTTTATAATTAATATGTATTTATCCACGCAGTATTAAATGAGTTGACGAAAAGAATATACACTATTGGATATCATGATGGATCACATCTAACCATGTTTATGTATTTATGTATTTAGTAAACGCATTAAATATTGCCCTATAGAGCAATTACACTTACCCTTTTTCTAGAAGAATTAATTACACTTACCCTCTACCATGAAATTAGAGAGGTAGCTTTGCCCAAAATCTCTCTTCCTTTTTCTAGAAGAATTAATTACACTTACCCTCTACCATGAAACTAGAGAGCTAGCTTTGCCCAAAATCTCTCTTCCTTTTTCTAGAAGAATTAATTACACTTACCCTCTACCATGAAATTAGAGAGCTAGCTTTGCCCAAAATCTCTCTTCCAACTGTGAGGGTGAACAATATATTACATGCCCCACGATATTTAATGCGTTGGCGGCGGCATTTCTAGCCATACGATCTCAACCTCCACCGGATCGTATGGCTGGCAATGTCGCCGCCAGCGCATTAAATATAGTGGGGCATGTAATATATTTTTTGCCAACTGTGAGCATAGGCCACAGATTAGGCCATTAAAATTAAACTAATAAATAAAATTAGATGTTCAAATCTGTATGAATCACCACCATAAGTTTCATTAAAAAAACAAAGCCAAATTAATCGACTTTAGTTACCGAAATTTTAGTGGGCCTTAACGACCAAAGTAATAGACTTAAGCTATCAAAATTATTGGGTCTTCAAGTGGCACGAAATAAATAAATAATTAACTTAAAGGAATAAT
>LPNX010973098.1:0-70851 GCA_001517045.1 Pseudotsuga menziesii
TTAAAACTAAGCGTCGGATATGCGACGGTTAGTTAAAATCAGAGCTTCCCTTGAAGACTATGCTATTGTGCTTAAATGTAAAGTATTTAGGATAAGCGTCAGATATGCGACGGTTATGGGAATATCCGTCGCTTAACCGACGGTTAGGAGAATATCCGTCGCTTAAGCGACGCGGGTGGTTACATTCACAAAAAAAAAATTTAACTTTGTGATTTTTGGTAGGTTTAAAAAGAGAAATCCACGCGCCGTCGGAAGTAACCGTCGGATTTTGGATCGAAATGTAGTAGTGTTATCAGTGAACCTTACCACGTAGAGTTGTGGAGGATTATTCCTCATGATACGAGGAGCTTGGTGTAACACATTTTTTGTGCTTGTGATATTTTATATTGCATACATCAATATATAGTAGTTCATCGTCAAATGAGGGAAGAGATCCTCTACCGTCTAGTCCACCTCCTTCTCCACCAACTTCTTTTACTAGTGGTGCAACCTTCACATCCACTATAACTCCTCATCATCCTCCACATCCTCCCCCTCCACCTTTGACATCTCATCCACCTCATCCTCCTCTACCTTCGATGTCTCATCCACCTCCTCCTCCACCATTTCCTCGTCCTCCACCTCCTTCATCATCTAATCCTCTACTCCTACTCGACCTTCCTCCCAATCCTACATCATCATATCTTCTACTCCTACTCAACCAACCCTTCGATCCTACTCATCATCCTGACCATCCTCTGATTCCTACTTCAATTGTTTCTATTTTAGAGATGCTTAGAGAGGGTCATACACTTCATCTTGATGGACCTATCCCTTTTACTCTCAGATCTCTTTTTCTTTCTGGTATAGGTACTGATGCCTATGGATCTATTGGCAGAGGTGTTGATACTACCTCTAGCTCTATTAGTGGAGATGATGACGCATCTATCTCTAGTAAGAGAGATACTGATGATGCCTCTGCTAGTGGAGGTGGAGCCCATATGTCATAGAAATGATTGCACTAGATATATATTGTATTTGACATATTGTATAATGACTTTGATGTTATATATATATATACATATATTGCATTTTTCATGTTTATGTTGATGTTTATTTATTTATATGGTGAAAATAATTACCATGGAACATTAATTATGTTTATGTGTATTATTAGTTGTGTGTGTTATATGACGTTTAAATCTGTTAGTTGTATATGTTACATGAATATGTGACGTAATGTTAATGATGGTATGTTCATGCTTATTTTCGGTTTTATGTTAATGATGGTATGATGGTATATATGATGGTGTTTATTTTTATGTTTGTTAGATGTTGACAATGATAGTAATGGCATGTTTATGTTTATGTCATGAAAATGATGATGATGCAAGTAGGTTTTTGTTAAAACTTATGGTTATGTTTATGTTAGTATGATGATGTTTATGTTTATGTTTATGATGGCATGATCATGATGTTTATGTTTGTAGTGTTGAAAATGATGATGATTGTATGCTTATGTATTAAAAGAAATTTGTACTATTCAAAATAATGTGGGTCTTTAAATCACAAAGTATTAATTTAGTCGACAAAAGTATCACAATTTGCATTGTGAATTATGGATGATATTGTGGCAACTCTATGATTTATAATTGTTGTATAATTTGTCATAGTATCATGTTAATAATTTTTTTATCTTTTGTCATAGTATTATATTTATGTTAAAAAAAATTATATTTGTTGTTCAAATTGTTCTTATATAATTTCTATGAATATTATAATTTATTGTAATTTTCCTAATAATTTAGTAATATTTGTCATATCATTATACTTGTATAATCATATATTTTTTCATTGCAACTATATGTTGAGCATTACGAAATAATATGATTTTTAATCAGGAAATTAACTATTGATCGTATAATGTTGTGTATAACTTAATTATATATTCAAATGATAAACATAAATGAATATTGTTTAATTTATAAGTCTAACAACCAAACATCATAACAAAAATACCAGTATTACCATGTAATATTACTATAATACATGAATATAAAAAACACAAAAAATTGTAAATATGACCACAATATGACCTATCAATGTATCATTCAACATTTTGTTTTTAACAATAACTCACTTTACAATGACAAATATCAAAGCTCTAATTGGAAGAAAGACAAATATTTAATTAAAAGAACAACATTTTCTCTAAATTGTAAACCCAACAGGTGCATTCTCCAAACTTATTATTATTAATCATGGTGATCTTCATTATATAATATAACTTTATACCACATTCAAAGAACACATTGTATACTCTCTAAAAATGAGGATTAGCGTTTGGTAGTGTTTAAAGAACTGCAATTAATTATTGATGTAACATTACTTTGTTAATGTTATTATTTTTAAAGTTTTGTTTTATTAATTTGCTAATATTATTATTTGCAAATTTTATTTAATAACATTAAAATATTTTTCATTGAATGATAATTTCAAAACTATGCAAGATTTAAAATATTGAATATTCATGTAATTTGATTTTGTTAATGAGTATATCTAATTTTTAATATAGTATAGATTCATATTAGTTATATAGATTATTATATTAATATAGGATTATGTTATTATAAATTTACATGAATTAAAAAAATATAAAATCAATTATATATACTTATAAATATTTTTAGTGAACTTTAATTTACAAATCAAAACTGCGTACTTATTTACAAACTACAAAATAAGGTGAATAAATACTAAGCATATATCTAATTTGTTAACCAATTCATATAAATCCTTATTGCGCTGAGAGGCGCATTCTACAGCCCGATATGAGGTAGAAGTGTAATTTCGTGCTCAACGTGGAGATGACACGTGTCACATAAAAAAGTCGGCTTATATATCTATCTATCTATCTATATATATATATATCTATATATATATATATATATATATATATATATATATACAAGTCGGCTTAATAATTAATAATCTTAGGTGTATATATATATATTTGTAAGTAAATCAAAACACCTATACACACTTCAAAACAATATGTACAAGCTAGACCTTCGGAATAAGGCTGAGAGCAATTACAGATTTGTCTCAGGTATGCGAATGCGTATAATTTAACTTTCTATATCAAGTATGCATATGAGAAACGATTGAATTATAGAAACTGATACGAGTAGATTATTATAGTATTTGATGTATTCTCCCCCGTAGTCCATTTCTGTGATTGATGGCGAGCACCAGAATCCATCTGCAATTTCTGGATTTTGTTTTGGTCACCCAGAAAATCTAACCCTGCTTCAACAATTGCACTCCAAAAAAGGGTTTGCACCTCGAAATATTTGATCCCTCTCGGCGCATGATAGAGCCGGGTAAAGCTGGATCTAAGCTGGTTGTCTCAACCAATTCTAACATGGAGTTTAACCTCCTAGAAATATAGAGATGCAAAAATTCAATATAACTTAGTTAATACAACATATTTAATTATTTTATTAAAAAAGAAAAGAATATTCTCTCTTAAAGCCATTTTTTTCTCCTAAAAGGGATTCCATGCCTACGCCTTCATCCTTAAAGAAAATTTTTCTCTCTTTTTGCCATTAAAAAAATTACAAACATTATAACAAAAGTGTCATAAATTAATGCAATTATAATTCTTAGCTTTATAATTTATAAAGAAAACATCATGAAATACAAACATTCAAATATTGATGGAGACATTAGAGAGCACCTTAAATTTTCTTCTAAATTTCGTTGCTATCAAGGCCATAAATTAAGTCATTGTAGAGCACCTTAAATTTTCTTGATAATTTCATTGTTATCAAGTCCATAAATTAAGTAATTGTTATTAAGGCCATAAATTAATTGAACTTAATCGAATCATATAATAAAAAAACATTACATTAATCTAACATAAATGCATAACTTAATGCAATTATAATTCTTAACATTATTTATAACAAAAACATCATAAAATACAAGAGTTATTGCAATATTAATATAGAAGTTAGAGAATGTTGGAATTAACTTATTATTGAGAGGGGGGGTGGATAAGTAATTGGGAAAATATTATGTATAATTTTAACTTATGCATATTTTCGCAGATTTAAAAACTTTCCAACATTCAAAAGAATAATCAAAACAACACACAAATACTTGAGAACAAATGTATATCTATAAATATATGTGTGCAATTACATCAGTGGGAGATTATAGTCTTTGAATACGATCATTCATTTATTTCAGGTGACGTCCTGATCCCAAGTACAATATTTGGGATGTGAGCACCGAACTACAACAACTTCAATCTGGGTAAGCACCAACTCATGATCTTTAGGCACCAACCTAAAAATATATCAATCTCACTGTGCAAACTGTGACTTGCGGCTTCAAGCTACGACCTGTGGAAAAACTGCACTCTCTGGTTGTGGAAGCACCAACTTTTGTTTGTTCTCCACAATCGATTAGAAAGAGATACTACCCCCACCCCTTGAGTTTTATTAGTACCAATAGAAAGGATGTTGCTACACCTTGATTGTATTCTCCATCACTTACTGGAAGGAGAATGCAAACCCCTGTTCCTTTCCCCATTCAACCTCCCTAATATAAAATATGATTGTATAGAAAAATGCAAATAGAAAAAAAATGTATCTTCATAATCCACAATTGCTATAATTTTTCTTTGCATTTGAATATTTTTGTTTGAATAGATAGTTTCCCAAAAACACGATGTGCGAAAATATATGCGATCTACGTCCTTTCAGCTGATCTGCATTCTCTCTGAATAAAATATCTGACTCAATCACACTTGTTGTACTATGATCTGCATTTTTAATCAAAAATATATTTGCACATCCAAGATACAGGCATCATTTTATTCTATCACACTTATTCATTGTTTATCATTGACTGTATTGTGCAGTGTAACTCTACTACATATAGATAGTCTCTGCAATCAATGAGCCATTAATATCCCAAATTTTTTTTAAGCTTGCCAAACAATTATCTCAAATATTCATTCTTCACAAGCTTACTTCACCAACTCCATCTTTTTCTTATTTATAATCTTATTGACTCAAGAGATTTGTTCACTTGGTGAAGTCCCTTAACTTTAGATAACACCCCGTTGAATTGTGTTTTCAACATGTTAGGATTTGTGTCAGCGTGCCTCTTTCTATAATTCAACTTTATGTAGTGTATGACACACATATGCCAACATCCATGTGGTAATTTTGTACACATAGTTTTATTACATATGTCGCTTTACAAATCTTTGTACCGCATATCATATTCTTTATGGGACTTTTACACAGTTTTGTTTCGCTTTATTCATAAGTCACACAAATGGTATTTGCAGATATGCGTCTTTTTCAATGTTATTCTTATATATTTATGATTATGTGCGCATTTTCAACTAATGTCATGGTGGGATAATTGATTTCATGTGACTTCCACATTCTCCCATATGTATTTATTTAAGTTGGTTGTGTGAGAGGAAGCCTTTTAGCAATTCACTTTGATTATTTTTACTTTTGGTCCATGGCCATCACATAGTCAACATGATCCATTTGATCTTTGATCATTTGAATTTTGACATCATATACTCAACATGATCCATATATTTGATCCTTTGACTTTTGATATCATACATTCAGCATGATCCATCTGATCTTTTGATCCTTAGACATCAATGACAACTCATATTCAACAATGTCCCCCTTTTTCATTGATGTCAACACTGCCTCAGATGAGAACACTTGTTTCAAACTCAAAACTCACCCCTGAAGATGTGTGTCAAAGGTTTCTTCTATGATCATGTTCATGGCATATGTCTTTTGATTTCTGTCGTTTCTTCCCTTATCATTTGGCTCTTCCTTTTCCATCTTCATCTTCTCTCTTTCTCTCATTTTTCTAACGTCTCTCCCTCTATGAAATCAATGGAAAAGGGGCATTCTGCTTTTCTAACTCCCCATGGATTTGTGCTCATTTCTTATGGTGTTCCAGGTCACAGATAATCACTTTGTCTATGCTTATTTTAATGTACCCTACAGACAATCTTATCTCAATCTTTGGACATGAGGTGTTTTATTACTGTCAATAAGTTTTCCTGTTATCACACATATATTTAACATTTCATGTGTGTGGTTAAAGTTGATATGCCTGATATCTTGTCCAAGTGGTGTGTCTATAATATAAATTTTACTTCGACATCATTCTTTCAAACAACCCTGTTTGTCATTTATCATTCTTCTCATTAGAATTGACTTCATCGCGATCTGCCTTGGGTTGTACAATGCATGAACTCATCAATTTTGACGTCCCTTTAATTTATATTCAAGCACATGATGAGTTATTTTCCACTTCTGTAAGTTGGTAGTATTTATACCCCACTCACCAGCCTAGTTCATACTTTGTTGATCTTATTCTAACATTTTTGTCTTGATTTTCCATTTTGCAGTCATTGTTTGCCATCATGTCTTATTTCCATCATGTAACGTCCCCATCCCCCATAATGCGGATAATTAAAAAATTTACTTCAAGAACCATTGTTCTCCTTTCAAAACACAGGGCATGGATGTTAACACACTCTTCAACATTCATTCTCAGGCTTAGAAACCACTGTAACATTTGTTCTGCCCTTGATAGATCCCTTTTGCGACTAGAAACACCTCTTTTGAACTGAACATATCCTTTCCGCCCTTTTCCTTGCACATTCCCCTTTCCACCTTCCGTTGTGGAATTAGGAATTAGAAACATAGCATGTGATGGGGTCATCCAAACCATGTTCCAACTTCCACCTTCCACCCTTCTACCTTCCGCCTTTAGAACTCGAAAATCAAAAACATAACATTCGACGGAGTCCTTCAACCACGGTTCTGCCTTATTCCCTTCTTCTTTATGCCTTCAAAACTCGGAACTTGAAAACATAACATTTGATGGAGTCCTTCAACCATGGTTCCTCATTCCTCCTTCCACCTTCAGAACTCAAAAGTCAGAAACATAACATTCGACGGAGTCCTTCAACCATGGTCCCACCTTCTGCCTTCCACCTTTGGAACTCGAAAGTCAGAAATGTAACATTCAAAGGAGTCCTTCAACCATGATTCTGCTCTCCTCCTTCGGAACTCGAAAGTCAAAAAACAAACTTTCGACCTTAACCTTTTTCCCATTTTCTGCCTCCCGCCTTCCGCCTTCCATAGGCAGATTTCGGGGTGACGAAAACACACCTCAACATTGGAATTTCTGGTTATTTATACACTTTTTCCTTCCACCTTTTGTAGGAGGATCCCAAACCGCAGAAACCCACATTATGTTATGTTTCAACTTCTCTTTTCTAATTTCCACCTTTTTCCTTCCCCAGATGGATTTCAAGGGGTGGAAATGCTAAGTCAGATGCATTCTGACTCTGCAATAGACTTCTAGCCTCACTAAACTTAGGAAAAATGCATTCATTCAATAGTAACCTCTACTTTAAATTATTCATAAGCATTCAACATAATCATTTCATTCACAAGCAAATACATTGCAGAAATAACACAATAGAGAATACTTATCTTGAATGATGAAGTTGTCCCGCAAATAGTTATGTCGCTGCAACGTTCCACCCAACCATAGTCCAGTATGTTCATTAATCTCTCAACACCACTTCCACCCCTGGGCTAGGCATGATTTCCACAAGGAACTAGGGAACAACAGGATCACACATAGACAACACACATCAAAACACAGTGAAACCAACCTACAGTTGAATTTATCAGGCTTCCAAATCAATGACTCGCACCTAGCCAAATCCACACCAAGACTCGGCCAAACCAACTAATAGTTGGTATTATCAGGTTGCTAAGGAAGTGGGGAGGTAGAATTTCTAATATAGTGAGCTCAACCATAGAGCTAAGGATTCGTACACCAGATCTATCTAGCTTGGCATTCCACAATACCTACACACCCAACACAAGGAATTATTCCCTTCACTTATACACAGTTCCCTCAGGCCATACCTTCCATTCTAGTGCTCTTCAGGGTGTGCATAAAGGATTTTCCAAACCCTCTTCATCTATCTTTGAGGTTCCTCTCTTCACTAGGTTTATCAACCAATTATGGGCCTCTTCCACTCCTAAGTCTTTCAAACCAAAACAGGGATGCACATCACAACAACCCACAAGGAAAACACACCAACACAAGCTTCACTTTGTAACACAGAGAAAACAGGGTCTCATACCCCTCTACGGTCAGGATAACACTGTAATCCCACAACCAAGGTTTGACCAAGGAAAACACTTGCAGAATGCGTAGCAACACTCTACTAAAACCAAAATGCTCTGTGACTCTCCCTGATGAGCAACACATAATCGTGAATGAAAAGAGCATGAATGAATCCACTGGATGGAATATTAACCCAACATTCAGTGCAAACCACAAAAACGATGGATTGGGCATGCAATCCATGTTTTTCTTGCTTCAGAAGAAATAACACAGCTTCCCAGACTGCAAACTTACAGGCTTTCTCAAACACACAATCAGACTGCCATGCCTTGGTTTGCCCAAGGCATTAACTGCCTCAACCAAATTCTAGAAGAAATGAATGATTGAGGGCAGAGGACAAAAAGGTAGCTAAGGGTTCATGGGTTCTCCCATTGACATCTGGTCTCACCCTATTGTATCAGGAATTTGACTAACTCCCCTCCCTATTCCTTGCGAAATCATGCCCCCATCTCTTTCACGTTGCAGTCCCATAGCTAGTTTTGGTATTTTATTAATTGCATAGTTACATGATACATAAAAGTATACAGTGTCTGACTCAGCACCATAACCATAGGCATCAACCTTGATCATCTATACACAAAACACCAAATCGATGGCAGGGCCTTAGCTTTGAGCTCCTTGCCATGATTCAAATACAACATATACATCATGTACAATTTCAATACCATGGGGTCCAAACTGGGGTATTACACATCATTTGAATAATTCCTTGAAATCCTTTGCACGGTGGTTCAATCTCAAAGGGAATATATGGGATGACTATGGATGGCAATAGGTATTTGGAAGAACCAGGTAACTAAATCCAATTTCATGCCCCAGTGCCAACATTCATGCTTTAATCAAACCACTTCATAGAAACTATCCAATTTGAGTACAAGAGTGGATATTGTGGAACAGTAGTAGCAGCAACATACATTCAATATTTTGAGTCATCTCGGGTTCCATCCCAATCCATCAACTTCGACACTAGATATTCATCATTGTTGCAATAATTTGAACCTACAAATCTAGCTCCAATGGACTTGGGCTTGCATCATTCACCTTTGTCTACAAGTCAAACTAAAGAATTTGAGCTCAAGTCGCGTCTATGATCCACCTTATATCATCTTTATTTTTGTTTTTCTTCAATTTTTTTCCTTAACGCCTAAATGTGGCCTGATGTAATGCAAGATTTGAAACTCCAAAATCTTGTAATTACATTTTTTAACACAATAACTTCTTTTTGCACAATGATGATGTATTACTTACTCATTTGTTTCCTTATTGTTTTATGCATAACTATTTTACTTTTTACAATAAAAAAAACATATTTCAAACTATACAGTAATATTTCTTCAAATGAATTCAATGAACTCCCACTTACTTTATTAATCCTTTAGTTTTTGATATACTTGTTTTTTACTCAAGGATCCTGCATAACCCTTATAGGTTAATGTGAGCATCAATCACTTACCATCGGTATTACGCAATTGTTGTTTTCATCTTTTGCACATACCTGAGACGTCAATCTTATCCATATATTATGGATAGATTGAGCGATATTTTTAGTGTGTGCACTTTTGACGCACTCCTGAGACATGTTTCTTTCCCAATCCTTCTGACGCACACTCGACCTTTTCTCTTTGGGTGGAAAATTTTCAAAAAACTTGTTCCTGACAAATTCCCTTTGTTGTTGGACTTTCAGTAAACATTTCGAGGACCTATGGCCATATTTATCACAAACATAACATTTCATAGTGTGATAGTATTTCTCTATATGCCTGACAAAATTACATCTTCAACATTTGATGGTATTTTTGTATCTAGGAGCGTTATCATACCTAGGTTTCTCATTTCTTGCAGGTAGTTAAATTTTTCTGCGAAAAGTAACCCATTTGTTGAAACTGGGTTCTCCTTTGTCGCACATACCATCACTTTCCTTTACAAACCCAATATTGGTCTTATCTTCTAGAGATCGTTGATAGCTTAGGATTTCATCTAGGATAGTTGAGTTGTTGTTGAAATTATTTTGAATCTTTGCATCAATACATATTCCATCTTTTCCTTGAGTTGTACTAACTGCTTTTGAGTGTGAATCCTTTTATTCTTTCAGCATAATTTGTTTTTGTAATAGCTCATTTACTAATTTTGACTCCCTCCATGGCTTCTCAAGCGCACACTCATTTTCTTCTAGTTCCTTGATTATTATTTTTGTGCAGAGTAATTCCTTTTCCTTGGCTCCCATTTTTTTCTTCGAGTATTCATGCATATCCCCATTCTGCTTGATTTGTTTTTCTGTCATCTAAAGATGTTCCTTTAGCGCCTTGCTATCTTTTCTTGTTTTCTTTATATCTTCGAGTGTGCTAATTAGTTCTCCTTCCCAATCAACGCAAAAATTGTCCTCGTCTTCAGAATTTGAGCTTTCTTCAAAGCACATAAAATTTTCAGAATTCAACAATGGTTGTGTAAGTTCATTAGGGGAGTGTTTGTTGTTGACAGTTTTATCCAACTTGAACAGTTCTTTTGAGTTGATTGATTTCTTCTTTTCATATGATTTTGGAGAAGGTGGGTAGATTCCATTGTACATCCATTCCTTAGCAACTTTGGATATACTAGTGGGGGATCATTTGATTGATGATTCTCCCCCTGTTGCATTCTCATCCTAAATTAGGGCCACAAGTAAGACATCTCTTGGACTATCAACGTTCTCTTCTTCATTTGACGCACTGTTCTCCTTAATGTATGTGCTTTTTTCTGCCTTTGAAATTTATTCTTGCTCGCAACTTTGTTCTGTTGATGATTTCCTCTTTGTTCTTGATAATTTAAATATTCCTCATTTTCACTTTCTCAATTTTATTCATATGTGTACTTTGAGGCAAAATGTCCAATTCTACCACATTTAAAACATTTAAAAGGGAGTTTTCCTTTGGACTTACCTTGTCCTTTTTTTAGTCTTCTTAGAAAGTTTGCCTCTTCTTCATCTGATATGTGAGTTGTATTATTTCATCCACTTTTGCTAAACTCGGGCTTCCCAATTTCTTTAAACATGATTTCTTTCCTAGATACATTCTCAAGTTCTGTTCTCATTTTGTATGCTATGATAATTCCATATAGTTCACTATTGGTTAGGTCGTTAAAATCACTTTTGTCTTCTAAAACCATCACTTTCATATTGAACCATGTAGGGAGAGTTCTCATGATATTTTGTACAACTAAATTCTCCTTAATTTTAGCTCCAACCCCTATTATGGACTTCACTATCTCATCTACTCTTAGAAAGTACAAGGCAACATCTTCTTCCTCCTTCATTTTGAGCGTTTTAAACTGCCCTGAGAGTGTTTGTAGTTTGACCTTCCTGAATTTGTGATTGCATTCATAGATACTTCTTAGTCTATCTCATACTTCTTTCTCCATGGTGTATTGCATTAATTTGGTGAACTTAGCATCAGTTAACCCACACAATATGGCATTCTTTGCTTAAGCATTCCATTCATATTGTTTTATTTTTTGTGGATCAACAGTCATTGTTCTAGAGGTTGAATGCTCACTGTTATCTTTTGACTCATCTGCATCTTTCAGGAATTCATATTCATCCTCTATTGATTTCCAAACATCCATACCAAGTGATTGCATATAAACTTCGATTCTTATTTTCTAGAAGGTATATTTTGAACCAACAAATCTTAGATCCCTATTGGTGGAAAACCCTTCTTGCTTATCCATATCTAAAGGACTTGTCTTCTAGATGTTGGTCTGTTTACTGAAGACACCCGCTATGATACCAATTTTTTGAATTAACTTATTATTAAGAGGGGGGGTGAATGAGTAATTGTGCATATATGTATAATTTTAACTTATGTGTATTTTTACAGATTTAAAACTTTTCAACATTCACATGAATAATCAAAACAATGCACAAATACTTGAGAACACATGTATATCTATAAATATATATGTGTAATTACATCAGTGGGATATTACAGTCTCCAAACATGAGCACCCACTCATTTCAGGTGTTGACTTAATCCCAAGTACAATCTACGGGTTGTGGGAATCGACCTATAACAACTTCAATCAGTGTAAGCACAAACTCATGATATTTAGGAACCGACCTGAAAAGATATAATTTTGACTCCATAAACTGTGAATTATGGCTTCGAGTTCCAACCTATGGAAAAATTGCACTCTCTGGTTGTCGAAGCACCAACTTCTATTTGTTCTCCAACACCAAATGGAAGGAAGCTACTACCCCTTGAGTTTTATATGTACCAACAGAAAGGATGTTGCCACACCTTGATTGTATTCTATAGCACCGGCTGGAAGGAGGATACAAGCCCATGCTCCTTTCCTTATCTGACCCCCCTGATATGAAATATGTTTGTATAGAAAAATGCAAATAGAGAAAAAAACTTATCTTCACAATCCATAAACGTTGTGATTTGATATGCATATGAATATCTTCGTTTGAACATACATTTTCCCAAAAACACAATGTGCAAAAAAAATTGTGATCTAAATCTTTCACTTGATCTCATTCTAGGTTTGAATAGAATCTATGACTCAATCACACTTTCTCTACTGTGATCTTCATTTTTACTAAGCAAGATCTTCGCACATCCAAGATATGATTAGCCTTTTTTTCTAGCGCACTTATTCGTAGTTCATCACTGACTGTATTGTTCACTGTGGCTTTTCTACATAAATATAATCTTTGTTATCAATGATCCATTGATACCCTAAAAAAATTCTAAATCTTGTCTAACAATTATCTCAGATCTTCATTCTTCACAATGTTACTTCACCACATCCATATCTTGCTTATTTATAATCTTCTTGACTCAAGAGATGTGTCCACTTAGTGAATTCCCTTAACTTCATATAACACCCCACTGGATTGTGATTTCAACATGTTAGGATTTGCATTGGCATGCCTCTTTCCACAATTCAAGATTCTGTATTGTATGATGCACATATGCTAACATCCATGTGGTACTAACATCAATTTATTACTTATGATGCTTTAAAAATATTTTTACTAGATACCATATTCTTTGTGGGACTTTTACACATGGTTTTGTTTCTCTTTATTCATAAGTCACACAGATGGTATTTGTGCATATGCGTCATTTTCAATGTTCTTCTGTATTTATGATTATGTGCACATTTGCGACCAATGTCATGGTGGTAAATTGCTTTCATGCGACTTCCACATTCTCCCATATGTATTTTTTCAAGCTGGTTGTGTGAGAGAAAGTATTTTTCCAATTCAATTTGATTCTTTTGACTTCTGATCCATGGGCATCACATATTAAACATGATCCATCTAATCTTTGATCCTTAGACATCAATGACAACTCATATTCAACATGATCCATCTGATCTTTGATCCTTTGACATCAATGACAACTCATATTCAATAGAGCACACCTTCAAGTACAGATACTTTCACAAAAATAAAATTGAATTGTGTAAGTTGTTTTTATGGTTTATTTATATCTATACACAAGACACAATATGAATAATTTGGAAAATGACATATAATCATTTGATATAATCATAAATTAGTTCAAATACATAAACCATATTTCACATCATTTGGTTTTTAACCAACTAAAATTGTTTAAACGTTGCTTCTAGTAAGAAAATTTCCATTTCCACCATCATAACATGAAAAACAGACAATATTATTATACAATCAAAGATAACAGTATTTTTTTTTATCTCAATCTGTAAATGATGAAATAGAACATGTACATATTACTTATGATCTTTATCATTTAAGCAATATGATATTAGGATCTTATCTAAGAGAATAACATGCACATCAATAAACACAAGAGACAAGAGACACAAAGAATTTTCCTCGGGGAAACCATAAAGAAGAAAACCCCACAACTTCCTCAGAGATAGAATGAGCACCAATGGCAGCAGTAAAACCCAAGACACAAAAGATGATCTCCAACAGTTGTTCTCTCTCTCACACTTGAGAGAGCTTCTCCTCTCTCACTCATGCACCCCAATGAGTGAGTGTGTGTGTAATGTGTAGAAATGAGGAGAGCCTCACTTCTATTTATATTCTTCCATTCACTTTATGTCCACTCCAATAAGTCATCCTCACTTAACAATTACTTACCAGGGCCGACTTGTCTAGGAGAGTATAATAACCCTAGTGCCCCACAACTGTGGGGAATTTTCCCTTCGATCAACAAGGAGGGTTAACCTTGACTCAATTATGGGGACTATTGCCCCAACTTGCAATGGAGGGTTAACCTCAATGAATTTACATAACCTTTTTACATTATTGAATCTCCCAATCGGAACATTGGGGCATGACATGACTCAATTACATTATAGATACTTCCCAAAATAAACATCGGGGTACAATACATAATATGTACAAGTGAATACATTCCGAAGTTACAAATACATCAACACTCCCTCTTAACTAGGAAGGTATTCTCTCAACACAATTTATCAGCACAAGTCTTCTTCTCTGTATCATCTGGATCATCATTGGATTTGGATCATCATCGAGTCTAGATCATCACTTGATCTGGTCCATCACTAGATCATCATCAAGTCTGGATCATCACTTGATCTAGAGCATCACTTTTTCATCATCGTTGCTTTTGCTATCTCAATCAAATGGTGCTATCACTTCATTCTTCTCGTCACAGGAAGTTCTACAGAGCCAACCCTTTTTCATGCTAGTTGTAGGCCTAGCCTCCAAGTAGGTCTTCATCTTCTTCAGCAATTATATCTGACCATGAGAGGAACACATCCAAGAACCATGTCAGAATGGCCCGCCCAGCACTTACATCTTTTGTTCTCAAAGAATGGCTATCAACTCTAGGCTAAGTGTCAGATCCAGACTGAGACAAATTCCTGGTAATTGATTAGGTGCCTCCATTATCCCAGAGAATGGCCTCTCAGCACTAAGATGAGCTTCGATCCCAGACTAAATCAATTTATTGGTAACTAATCAGGTGCCTCCACTCTCCTAGAGAATGGCTTCTCAGCACTAAGCTGAGCTTCAGTCCCAGACTAAATCAATTTCCTAGTAACTTACCAGGTGCCTCCATTCTCCCAGATAATGGCTTCTCTAGGTATTCATCATCTTTGGCCATACTGTGGAATCCTCAGGACTGATTACATGTGTCAACAAAACATTGAAAGAGCATCCTAGCACAGACTATAGGATCTCCAAGGATATTTTACATGTGACCGTCACAAAACCTTGAAATATCATCCTAGCATAGACTATAGGATCTCCCAGGATCTTTTCTATGTGACTACCACCACAAAACCTCGAAATAGCATCCTAGCACAGACTATAGGATCTCCCAGGATCTTTTCTATGTGGTCAGGAAAAACCTTAAAAGAGTGTCTTGCAACCTGCAAGAACTCTAAAGAGCATCCCAGGACTTTTACGAGCACATAGCTCAACCTATTGGATCTCCAGGGATGATTACATGCCTGTAGTAGCAAAACCTCGAAAGAGCATCCTAGCAAAAACTATAGGATCTCCCAGGATCTTTTCTATGCTACCTGTAGCAAACCTCGAAAGAGCATCCTAGCACAGACTATAGGATCTCCCAAGATCTTTTCTATGCTACCTACACAACCTGTCCATGGCACCCTGTAGCAAAACCTCGAAAGAGCATCTGAGCACAGACTATCGGATCTCTCATGATCTTTTACATGTTTATCTGTACAATCTATCCACAGAGTATCATCCGGATACTCATCACAGCATCATCCTAATGCATATCTTCATCATATGATCATCCTGATCATCATCATAGCAGAAACTGAAGCATCATCCCGATGCTCATCACACAACACTTACATCCACATCCATGGGAAGGATCCTCCTACCATGCTTGGAATGGCTCCTGCAAATGTGTCCCATCACTTCTTCCTTGAAGTATCTTCTATCTGAAGAACACCAAGCCTCTCTCTAGAGTACTCAAAATTCACCCTGGATAGTGGTTTGGTCAACACATATGCTATCTGCTTGTCCATTGCAACATACTGGAGCTTCACTGCTCCTCTCTGCACCATATCCCTGATATAGTGATATTTGATCTCAATGTGCTTTGACCTGTCGTGGAACACCGAGTTATCAGACAACTTCACACAACTCTGGTTGTCACAGAAAATACAGGTAGCATCCAACGGGAGAAAAAATAACTCAGATAGTAGCTTCCTGAGCTATACTGCCTCACAACTAGCCAAACAAGCTGTAACATACTCTGCATTGGCTTTACTCAGTGCTACGCATGATTTCTTCCTGCTAAACCAAGAGATCACACCTAATCCCATAGTGAATAAGCACCCCAAGGTGCTCTTCCTATCAATGGCACTGCTTGCCCAATACGAATCCACATAATCCTCCAGGTTAATCTTCTAATTCATATCATACTTGAGCCCATACTCAACTATACCCTTCAGGTGCCTCACTACATGCTTTGCAACCATCAAGTGAACATGTCTCAATGTGTTCACAGCAAAGCAAATATCTGGTCTCGTATTTGTCAGGTACATCAAGGAACAAATCATATGATGATACATTGTGGCATCAACCGTCTCTGATGAATCAACACTCAATAGCTTCAGGTTCGATGTCATAGGTGTGGTTATGGCCTTGCAGTCCATCATCATGAACCTCTTCAGGATCTCTACTGCATACTTCCCTTGTCCCAGGGAGATTCCATCCACATTCTGCCACACCTCCATGCTTAGAAAGTAGTGCATCATATCCAAGTCCTTCATCTCAAACTCGGTAGCAAGTCTCCTTCTTACAACTTTAATCAGTTCATGTTTTCTGTCAGGAACAAGTCATCGACATATAACAGGAGCATCACTGTTCTTCCAGCTTCAACCTTGAAGAAAAGGTTGGAATCCTCTTTACTCCCAATAAAGCCTAGAGTCATCAGTAAGCTATCCATCATGTCATACCATGTCGAACCTAGGGATATTCTGCAGTTACTCCCTCTGAAGCGAAGCAACATTCTCCCTCTGCCTTTCATACTTTATGCATTGAAACATTCTGTGCTGGAGTGACAAGTAGCTTCCTCTGCTACTAATATTCCATGTATCCATATAGGGTCAGTGGATACCAAGATCCTTTATCTTGAAAATGTTATTCTCGCACCCATCTGTGAGCTTGTCATCCTCTATAGGATTTCATCTTCAACCTTGTAGCAAAGGTTAGGATCTTCATCACTCTAGGTGATCTTCAAGATCCTCATGTATGTGTTATCCCATGGGTGCCTTCTGAGCTCGTACAAGGACTTCTTTCATTTGCACACATGAGTCTACTTGTCATGTGTCTTAACTTCCAATGGGTGCAAATGTCTCTTTGTATTCTATGCCTTCTTTTCGTGAGAAGCCTCGTGCTACAAATATTGCCTTGTATCCCACGATGTTTCCATCTACTACATGATGGAACTACAAACTTCCCTTTGTGTCTCGATACTGCATCCTAAACGTCATTCTTCTTGAACTGGTCTTTCCTATCTTCTTGGCTACTTCTTCATAACTAGAAGGTTCTGCATCAATGATGTCATTGCATTCATCATATTATTCTTCATCTTGAACTGTCGTCACTTGTTCTTCGGAACAAGTCTCATCCTTCTTTGCTTGTAGGTGTTGATGTAATTGTAACTTCGAAATGTATTCATCCGTATTTCTTATGTATTGTAACCTGATGTTTCTTCTGGGATGTATTGTAATGTATTTGAGTCATGTCATACCCCGATGTTTATTCCAAGAAGTTTCTATAATGAGAAAGTCATGTCAAGTCATTATGGGTAACCCTCCTATTGGTCAAGGGTTAAAGTCCCCATAGTTGTGGGGCCCTTGGGTTATTAGACTATCCTAGTGAAGTTGACTCTAGGTGAGTCATTGTAAGTCGGGGCAATAGTCCCCACCATTGTGTTACCCTCCTATTGGTCGGAGGAGGCAAAGTCGCCACAAGTGGTGGGCCACTAGGGTTATTAGACACACCTAGAGATGTCGGCTCTAGTAAGTAATTGTTAAGTGAGGCTAACATATTGGAGTGGGTTCCAAGTGAATGAAAGCATATAAATAGAGAGTGAGAGCCTCTATATTTATCATACTCATACACACACACTCACTCAATGGGGCGCATGAGTGAGAGAGGAGAAGCTCTCTCAGTGTGAGAGAGAGAGACTACTGCTGTCGGGAGATCATCTTACTGTTTCGGGGTTTTACCTTTTGTGTTGATTCTATCTCTGAGGAAGTTGTAGGGTTTTCTCCTTTATGGTTTCCCCGAGAAAATTTCTTTGTTTCTCTTGTCTCTTGTGTTGTGCTTGTGTTTTACTGTTGTGCATGTTATTCTCTCAGTTAAAGATCCTAAGATCATAATGCTAGCTTGAATGTTGAAAAACTAACATGGTATCAGAGCTAACCTGAGAAAAATACATTGTGTAGCTGCAGAAGCTAGGGTTTCTTACTTTTTGGGTCTATCTCCACAATCCATCAACAAAATTATGCTAGGCTGACTCTCCATTGAAGGGTGCATCTTTCTGTCGAAGCGGAATTTGATTCCAAGCATTTTCAGTTTTTCGATGCAGAAATTAGGGATTTCTACATAAAAGGAATTTTTGAGTGATCCCAGCATAGGATTTTTCTCCTCATCAAAACCAAATTTTAGAGACCTGGATCAAGAAATTTGGTTAGTTAAAACTCCGAGAAAGTCAAACCCTAGTTTGACCCCGAGCTAGAAAAACCCTAAATACTAAAACTACTAAGTTTTGGTATTTTTGCTATATCCTGAGATTGGAAAATTTTCAAGAGCTGAAACTATCAGGGACCAAAGACACAATCCTGATGAACATTGTATCCAAAATTCATCTTCATATTCGCTATATTCTAGGATATATGATCCCTCCAAGTTAGGGTTCCAGCCACTTCCAAAATTCATCCCTAAACAAGACACCTGGGGAGAATTGCAATATCTTGGGATACAGAGGTCCAAATGGAATTCCTAAAGATTTTATAGAAATGGAACAGACTGTACTTACGGTGGTCTGAAAATCAGACTCAAAATATGAACCAATGACACGTGGAAGTCCGTATAACTACGCTATTCTGAACAGTCCTATAATAGTTCACCTTGGGAAAAAGATCATAAATCCCAATTGGTGAAACCAATTCTGATGAGACCTATGGTGTTGGATAAGGGACATGCGATATTACCTCAATGAGAAATTTTAGACATAGAGGAGCAGTAATTTCAGAGATATCACAGAAACAGTAACAGGCATTTCTGTAGAAGAAATTGGAAAACTAGGGCTTCCTGTTCTGGGAGCTTCCCTCCACTGTTTTTAGAAAAGGAGTACATTCGACAGCTCCATTTGAAGAGATCTATCTGTCTATCCAATCAGATCTAAAAGATTCCAATTTTTTAAAATTAGGTTTTCTGTGACAAACCCTAGATCAGCCATCTCCGAAACCAAGACGGACACCTCAAATCAGTAAGACCTAATCCTTTGCTATTTTCATTTGAGGTTCTCATTTGAAAGTGATCGATCACATCAGATTGATGATAAGCTTGGTGAAGTTGACAACTTCCAATCATGGAAGTATTTGATCTCTTTGAAGAAAATGAATTGGACTCCTACATGAGTAGAGAGGTTCCAGTTCTAGAGGGAGATGATGCTAGAAGCCTTACACAAGAAGAGCTTGGTCAAGGCCAAGAAGATCGTGGTTGATTCAGTCACGGATCAACTTGTACCACAAGTGTCTTCCCTAAAGACACCAAAGATGTTTGATTCCTTGACCAAGCTATTTGAAGGGAAGAACATACATCAGAAGATGACCCTAAGAAACCAGTTGAAGAATGTGAAGATCTAGAATGTAGAGACCATACAGTCATACTTTACAAGGGTCTCTCAAATCAAAGAACAACTTGAAGCGGTAAAAGAATAAGTGAAGAATGCAGAAGTGATGATAGCCACCTTGAATGGCCTCCCAGGATCATGGGATTCATTCATTCGAGGAATGTGTGCTAGAAGGAAGTGATTACTTTCAATAAACTCTAGGAAGAAGAAGAAGCTCAACTCATAAGAAGAGAAGAGAAGATGGGAGCAATTGAAGATCAATCTCTCACCATCCAAAGAAGATCCCTCAAGCAATGAGGAATATGAAGAACTCAACTCTTGAAGAATCTCTTATCCACCTTAGCATTTGGATAAGAAATGATGATATTATGAATGAAGAAGACGATGAAGCTGAAGGCTCAAGAAGGAGTTTACCCATGAAACAAATAAAGATAAGTATTCAATTGCATTTCATGATATTGTTTTGTTATGCATTTGTTTATATTCAGTTGATGTATTATGCATGATAGTATGTTTGCATTAACGACAGTATACTACTAATATGCATATGATGGGTAAGTAGCTCTTGGTGCTATACAAACTCTCCATTTCTACTTATATAGAATGAAACCTCTTTGCTGACATATTGGATTAGTGCACAATCTCAATGTTGTCCTGGTAGAGATGGAAGGCATCTAGAAAAGTTTCTGTGAGATATGGATGAATGTTGTATTGGCTAAAGTAGTTACATGATCATATATTTATGCATAAGAATTTTCCAGTATGAATATTCCTTATGAAATGTTTCTAACCATACAAATGCATTTGAATTGTAGGAAAGATCGCATACATAATCACCTACAAGCAAAGAAGGATGAGACTTGTTCTGAAGAACAAGTGACGATAGTTCAAGATGAAGAATAATATAATGAATGTAGAGACATCATTGATACAGAACCTTCCAGCTATGAAGAAGTTCAAGAAGAATGATGTCTAGGATGCAGTATCGATACATGAAGGGAAGTTCGTAGTTCCATCATGCAGTAGATGGAAACATCATGGGATACAAAGCAAGATTCGTAGCACGAGGCTTCGCACGAAAAGAAGGCATAGACTACGAAGAGACATTTGCAGCCACTGGAAGTGAAGTCACATGACATGCATAATCATGTGTGCAAATGAAAGAAGGCCTTGCACAAGTTCAGAAGACACCCATGGGATAACACATACATGATGAGCTTGATGAATATCTTGACCTTCGCTACAAGGTTGATAAAGGATGACAAGCTCACAGATGGATGTGAGAAGAAATTTTGAAAAAGTTCAAAATAGAGGATCTTGGTATCCAATGATCCTAGATGGATACTACTTGTCACTCCAGTAGAGAATGTTTCAGTGCATAGAGTATGGAAGACAGAGGGAGTATGATCCTCTGCTTCAGAGGGAGTGATTGCAAAAGATCCTGAGGTTCGACATGGTACGATAGGATGGATAGATTACTGATGACTCTAGGCTTTACTGAGAGTAAAGTGGATTCCAACCTTTGCTTCAAGGTTGAAGGCGAAAGACCGGTGATGCTCCTGTTATGTGTCAATGCACTATTTTCTAGGCATGGAGGTGTGGACAAGGGAAGTATGCAGTAGAGATCCTGAATAGGTTCAGGATGATGGATTGCATGACCACACCTATGGCATCGAACCTGAAGTTGTTAAGTGATGCTCCATCAGAGACGGTTGATGCTACGATGTATCGTCAGATGATTGGGTTCTTGATGTACCTGAGACTAGATATTTGCTTTGCTGTGAACACATTGAGACATCTTCACCTGATGGTTGCAAAGCATGCAGGGGTATAGTTGATTATGGGCTCAAGAACGATGTGAATCAGAAGATTAACCTGGAGGGTTATGTTGATTCAGATTGGGCAGGCAGTGCCATCGATAGGAAGAACACTTTAGAGTGTTGCTTCAGTATGGGATCAGGTGTGATCTCTTGGTTTAGCGAGAAGCAATCCTGTGTGGCACTGAGTACAGCTAAATCAGAGTATGTCGCAGCTTGTTCAACTAGTTGTGAGGCAGTATGGCTGAGGAAGCTACTATCTGATTTATTTGATCTCGAGTTGGATGCTACTTGTATACATTGTGACAACCAGATTTGCGTGAAGTTGTCAAAGAATCCAGTGTTCCATGACAAGTCGAAGCATATCTAGATCAAGTATCACTATATTAGGGATATGGTGCAGAGGGGAGCACTGAAGCTCCAGTATGTTGCGATGGAGGAATATATAGCTGATGTGTTGGCAAAGCCATTGGCCGAAGTGAAGTTTGAGTACTTCAAGGAGAAGCTTGGCGTTCTCCAGATAGAGGTTTCCTCCAAGGGAAAGTGATGAGTCCCAAATCCATTCTGACGAGTAGGTCAGATATAAGGGCTGAGCCATTATGTCATGGTGAGAGGACTTGGTTCCTTCCATGTCAGATATGAGTGCTGAGATTCATAGCCATTCTGACGAGCAGGTCAGATGTAAGGGCTGAGCCATTCTGTCATTGTGAGAGGATTCAGTTCCTTCCATGTCAGATATGAGTGCTGGCCATTCTGTCGAGTAGGACAGATGTAAGGGTAACTGCCATTCTCCAAGAGAATGGAGGCACCTGGTCCTTTACCAGGTAGCTCAGTCTGGGACTAGGGGCCATTCTGTCATGGTGAGAGGATTTAGTTCCTTCCATGTCAGATGTGAATGTAGGCCATTCTGGCGAGGGTGTAGGACTTGTTTCCTACCAAGTCAGATATAAGGGCAACTGCCATTCTCCAGGAGAATGGAGGCACCTAGTCCATTACCAGGCAGATCAGTCTAGGACTGGGGGCCATTCTGTCATGGTAAGAGGATTCAATTCCTTCCAGGTCAGATGTGAGTGTAAGCCTTTCTGGCGAGGGTGGAGGACTTGTTTCCTTCCAAGTCAGATATAAGTGTTGAAGCCTTTTCACATATGTTAGTGATGTGATGTCCTATCATGCTGGTGAATGTGAGTGCTGGGCCTTTCTAATGTGATTGTAGGTTACTACATTATCAGATGTGAGTGTTGGGCGTGCCTTTCTGACGAGTAGGTCAGATGTAAGTGCTGGGCGAAGACCTACCTGATGGCTAGGCCTACAACCAACATGAAAGAAGGCTGGCTCTATAGAACTTCCTATGACGAGATAGCACACATGATGATGACCAAATGAGATCCAGATCGAGAGATGATCCAGATCCAGCAGTGATGATCTAGATCGAGTGATGATCCAGATCCAGCAGTGATGATCTAGATCGAGTGATGATCTAGATCCAGCAGTGATGATCCAGATCGAGTGATGATCCAGATCCAGTAGTGATGATCCAGATTGAGTGATGATCCAGATCCAGCAGTGATGATCCAGATCCAGCAGTGATGGGGCCAGATTGAGTGATGATCCAGATCCAGTGATGATATCTAGTGATGATCCAGATCAAGAGATGATCTAGATCCAATGATGATGATCCAGATTGAGTGATGATCTAGATCCAGTGATGATGATCCAGATCGAGTGATGATCTATATCCAGATGAAGATGACCTAAATATGAAGATGACTTGAAGATGAAGATGATGAAAAGTTGACGATGATTCAGATGATACAAAGAAGAAGACTTGTGCTAATAAATTGTGTCGAGAGAATACCTTCCTAGTTAAGAGGGAGTGTTGATGTAATTGTAACTTTGGAATGTATTCATCTGTATTTCTTATGTATTGTAACCCGATGTTTATTCCAGGATGTATTGTAATGTATTTGAGTCATGTCATACCCCGATGTTTATTCCGGGAAGTTTCTATAATCAGGAATTCATGTCAAGTCATTGTGGGTAACCCTCCTATTGGTCAAGGGTTAAAGTCCCCACAGTTGTGGGGCCCTTGGGTTATTAGACTATCCTAGTGAAGTCAACCCTAGGTGAGTCATTGTAAGTCAGGGAAATAGTCCCCACCATTGTTTTACCCTACTATTGGTCGGAGGAGGCAAAGTCCCCACAAGTGGTGGGGCACTAGGGTTATTAGACACTCCTAGAGATGTCGACTCTAGTAAGTAATTGTTAAGTGAGGACGACATGTTGGAGTGGGTTCCAAGTGAAGGGAAGAATATAAATAGAGAGTGAGAGCCTCTCTATTTATCATACTCATACACACACACTCACTCATTGGGGCGTGTTACCACCTAAGTTGTACTTAGTGGTTTTTATCAAGTGAGCCTGGTGAACCGAACTGGATTAACTTGTTCGGATTGCAAAAGACATTTGGAAGTACTTCTGGGAAGTGCCTGTTGTACTATATCACATGTTCATACCCCATGGGGGAATTGTAATAAATGTTCTAGCATGATAGTGTCTATAAAAGAGTCGGTCTCTTAGAATTCATTTGTCAATCTGATCAGCCTAGGGTGTTTTTTCCCTTGGTTATTATTGGTTGTTGAACAAATGACTGATAATTTCTAAGTTTTTCACTCCATACCTCCAAAGTTGGGGTGGTTGGCATGGCATTTAGGCCTATTGAGGTTATTAGAGTCTATGTGTCAATGTATAAACATGCTAGACATCATTTTTGAGTCATATGAACATGTCTAAGTCCCCCTAGGTGTTTTTCAATTTTTCAATTTTTTAGTTTTTTCAGTGTTTTTTATTAAAATTAAATTTTTCCAAGCTTAGGCTATTTTTTAATAGTTTAATTGGAAAATTTGATTTTGTAATAACAGTGGGCCAATTAATCGGTTTCAGTCATGTAGGTGCTCATTTTCAAGCTAAGAGCACCATGTGAACCCATGGACCCACTATTTCCTAGTTTTGAGTTATTTTCCATCACTCAGGTCAGAAAGCCCCAAAAATCAATTATTGATTATTTTAATTAATAAACTGATGAATAATGGAGCAAATCCAAAATCATAAATTAGTGGATTCTCAGTTGATTTGATTGAAATCAGTCAGATCTGAAGCAGATTGATTGGATCTGACAAATCCTTGACTGAAGGAGGCGATCAAATCAGATCCAGATTTGATCTTCAGCTGTCTTCATGGGGAATTGCGCCCTCTCTCTCTCCTCCACACGTGTGGACTCTCCTGGATGTTCTGTGGACTGATGTGTCGGTGTATGGTTTGATGTGTCAGCTCAATCAAGACCGCGGTTGACAAGTAGGCTCAGTTCAGCTTCAGTTCTGCATTGATGAACTCTCCATCAGTTGATTTCACCTGATTCCATGAGGAATTGTGCACCCCCTGGGTTGGATCGCCTGTGTTTTGTATATATCCTGCTTGAGGCTCCCTCTTCCAAGCTAGTTAGAGCTGGACTGAAGGGCTTGCCATTGTAAATCTGTACTTGATCATCATTTGTGAATAAAGAAGCTTTGGAGGCTATACTGTGTAGTGCATGTGTATGTGTGGATTCTCAGTGTTATGTTGCTGATGTGGTAGTTGCAATTTCTTGCCAAATTCTGTGTTGCTTCTGTGCTCTAGCTTCAAGGATTCGGTTGAATAAAGTAAGGGTGTAAACTAGGCAAGTTAGATTACTTGATCTTGTTTATCCATATGATGTATGCTCAAAAAATTTCAGTTATATGCTTAAATAAGATTATTTTTGCATAATCTTTCATTTTTGTTGCTTTATACATCTGTATCCAGATATCTCGAGGTGTGTGCAGGCTTGTGTTATTTAGATGCAGGTTCCTGATTGGATGAAGGTGTGGATCTAGATTGATGTCATTCCTATCCAATAAGCTCAATATTCTGTCCCTTAGTACTCCACAAAAGGGCCTCCTTTCAGCTTGCTCCATTCAAGCAACGATCTGACCTTCTCTCCTCTTCTTCTCATTTCTATAAAAAATCAATTTTATTACCTGGTTACGGTGTGTAAAAGCTTTGTTATCATTTGGATCTGTTTCATCAAAGTAAAATATACATAGATCTGATATTTCAGAGCTCATAGTCTAGATCTCAATTCTGAAAAATATCATTAAGTCTTCTAGATCTAGCAGAAGGAAATCGTCCATTTTGCATGACAAGTTAAAGAGAATCAGTAGGTTACATGCACCAATTTTCCTTTATGTTTTAAAAGAGATTAAATCCAGCAATAAGTGCATACTTCATTGTCTGCACAAACAGAAATCCAAGATCCCAAGGAAATCTTGCTTTCCTTGGTTCCTTTTTTGCCTGTTTACCTAGTTTTAACTTCATTTTTTTTTAAATAAGGTAGGCTGATCCAAAGGTACTATTAAAGTGATTTTGGGCATATGTTATTCTAACATGATCGCTTTATTTTATCAGGTTTGAAAGGAAATAAAGGAATCTGCTATCCGGAAGTGGCCTCAGGAGCGTTCAAATCCCCCCAAGGGTCTCCCTTTTCACTAAAATCTTAAAATTTTTGCAAAGTTGTAAGATCTTGGTTTCAGCCTGTATAAGGACCAAGAAGTTTCTGATATTTCAGTTCACTAATATTGTAACCAATAATAAATAAAATTATTTTTGGAATAGGCTCTTTCAAGCTCATTCCCCATCCCCCCTGGGGGGATTTGCGTCGGTGTCCTTTTCGTCGCTTTCTGCTCATTTATTTTCAAACTAGAATTGATCTAATTTGCAGGTTAGTATACTTGATTTTATTATTACTTTCATATTCCACTTTTTGTTTTTCAAAGTAATCATAATACTTACCCCACGGTTTCCCGATTGACCCGAAAGGGGAAAGAGATTCGTGGTAGGACTAATTAGAAAACTAGAATTGTGTATCTATTTCTTTTCGATCATTTGTTTTTCAGCTAGTATAAAATTAACCCCTCCTTGATTCCCCGATTGATATCCACTTGGATCCAAAGAGGTTCCTGGAGGGTTTTCCTTTAAACAAGAACACCCAGTTTAAAACTTACTAAAATTGACAAGACTCTAGTGTGTATGCTCTGCACTTCGCTGCAGTTCGTCTGATCAGTCAAGCTGTATCAAAATCACTTCGGTGACTAGTATAATTAGGACTCACTCTCCCCAACTAACAAACCATCAGGTAAAAATCCAAGACCTAGATCAAACCTTTTACGGTGGCAAAATACCCAAAGGAAGCGGGAACTTCTGAAAAGTGACCTTGGGGCACTGATCTCTGTCACACCCTAATGGGTGCATTACGAGCAATAGCCCCAGAGACTCCATTTCATCCCACATATTCCTTGCGGGTAGCCGTGAAGGTTTAGTTTTGGACATACTCCAAGTACTTTCGGGTATATCTGGAGTCCCCCCTTCGCTTAATTTTAATCAACTCACACTTCATTTTTAACGTAAAACATACCAAGAGGCAATCGCAAAACACTCACTCCAAGCACATGCAAGTACATTGTTTCTATTTTCTTACTCCATTCTAAGGCACTGGTTATTTTCTTGTTTTATATATACATTGTGTCTCAGCATTGTGCTTTCGTGTGTTTATTTTCATATCTTGCCATCTTTGATTATCTACAGTTAAATTGCAAACTCCTAAGTAACTCAATCAGTTTAACATCACAATGCTAAGTAATTATCCTTAGCAACTTAATAGGGTCTACCCCCCTTGGCTTCGTTAGGAGTTGAGCCTAAACGGAGGAGTCAAGAACAAGGTGACAGCCTTGACTCGAGACTTGCCCCCAAGGACACATTGAGTGGCTTGAAGATTTCTACCACATGACCCAGGTGTGTGAAAGGCGGCAACACTTTTTGGTGCTATTGCCGGGGATAAATATTTTTATTCCTGAGTACAACTTTTGTTTTCTTCCTTTTTGTCTTTGCTTTGTTTGATGAATACTTAGAGTATATCTTTAATTTTCATCTGGAGACTCCACTGACTTTTTTCCAGTTTTTATTTTTACAAAGAAAAGCAAAAAATAATTTTTGTGAAAAGATTTATAAATGCTTATTTTTCTTTTTCGCATGGCAACTCCATTGAAGGGATAAAACCCTGTTATGTCATAAACTTGTGAAGTTTTGTTGTGTGTAGATGAGCCCATGCGACATGTTAAAACCTTTAAAGCTCATCACTTGACAGCCCCACCTTTTCAGTACAAGGTTTAATCGTTATATCAAATGCATACTATTAATTTTTTATATGGATGAATTAAAGGAGAAGTATGGTGCCCAGTTAACCGGAATGTTTCAGCCTATTGATTTCTCAAACATCCTCGGTTTTTCTAACTATTGTAATGGTTTTGGGGATGCATATAGCTGGCTTCCGACATTTCATGGAGATTATGGTGACTCGACTATCTGGCATGTCAAATATTTCCTTCAGTTGATTGTTGACTTCAATATTCTTCATGAAGACAATATGATGGAAATGTTTGCTAGTACTTTTTGGGGTGAGGCCGGTTGTTGGTTCTATCAAGGCCTTCCTGATAAATGTATAACTTCTTTTCCTAGATTCCTTTGGATGTTTTTAGAGCAGTGGCATGATGGTAGGGGTAGTATGAATGGTTTAAAAAAGTTCCTTGAAAAGATCTGTACCTTCTACCTATCTGGGACAGAGTATCACACGGAAACATATGATGGACCTTATTCCATGATACAAAGTATTGAAGACTTGGAATCACTTCTTGAACATTTAAGTGAAGAGGAGGTTCATGATACTCCCATAAAAAAACATCATGGTAGTTATTTAAGAAAAGAAGAAATTAAGCGTCTTCTTAAAGAATATGAGGTACCTCCCAATGCACAGCAAGATTCTGAGGAAGGGAAAATCCAAGATGACCATATTGAATAGCTTCAGGAGGAGCCCATAATGGAACACATTGTTGAAGACTCTCCTCATGTCACCATAGCTGAAGACATTGAAGATTTGGTGTATTCTCAAGTGTGTTGCAATCCTGATACCTTTCCAGAAAGCCCTCTAGAGAAATCCATTGAGCAACACATACCAAGTGATCCCATTGAATATGTCCAAAAGGTCTCCTTGACTGGAGATCCTTTTCATGATATCAGAATAGAAGCCTATAAAGAAACTTATGATAAGATCAGTATGGTGTGTGATGACACCAGACCTTGTTCTCCACATGTTGATGAAGGTTTGGAAAGTTTATTGCCTTGTAACATTTTATCTGAAGAAGATTGTTATGAATACAAGGAGGACGTGGATAGGCAGGAGCATGATGCCATGGATGAAGAGTCCCCCACATATGACATGGATGGGAGTGATGACTATTGGAATATCATAGACAATGTAATATCCCAAATCCCGATATTTTCTATTTCTAAGCAAATATGCTTATACAACGGGGCATGCAAACTGCCAAGCAAAAATCCCTATTTTATAGGAAAAATTAGGGTTAGGTTTTCTAGATAGAATGAACACTTACCACTGATAAGCTGATCTGAACTACTCCAGCAAAAGTCTGCCAGTACTGCAAGTTGGATCGGAGAGGATCTGAGCTCCTCTGCTTCAGGTGAATCCCCCCAGCAGCAAAACACCCAAGTAGAGAAGTGTGACGCCCTCAAGGAAGGAGATGTCTGATCTGACTGAGAATTTGCGGGAATGATAGTGGTGCAATGTCGGAGAGAATGCCCGGAGCATGCGAAGGTTCTGAGATCTCTAGGTAGGGTAGCGAATCACTTTAGAGAGGTAGCTACTCACCCTCTGGAACCCAGAAACGGCTGATAACTGCTTCGGGTGAGCACTGATAGATCTGAAAATCACTGAGTACCGAAGTATGAGGCTGATGATGATATTGGTGCCCAAGTTTCAGAAGGAAACTGAGATCTGAAGGCCCAACAGCTGATTAGGGATTTCTGGCTAAAAACCCCCTCTTACGGCTACACACGTGTCCCTACAACGATCTATACCCTGTACTAGGTAACTGATGAATGAATAAAGAACAACTGGTGAACCTATATGGCTTACCCAAAATAATACTAGGACAGATGTTTCACTGCCGAAATCCTGTTAGCTGAAGACTCTGTCTCCAACCCCAACTGTTGTGCTGCACGCTGTGCTGCTATCCAAGAGCTCCCAAAATAATAATAATCGAAAGTGAAGTCTCCTCTTTCCTTCTCCTCTATTTATAAAGTTCAACTGTGCAAAACCCTAATCTTTGACCTAATTAGGTCACTTTATCTTCTAATTTGCCATTGACTTGCATGCATGTCACTTTATCTTCTAATTTGTCGTTGACTTGCATGCATGTGGAGGGAGACTTAAATAGTGCATGCATCATTAAAATAATGTTGGGATGGCATGCACGAGGGTGGCCTTTGGCCCCGGTGGCCCTTCTCGACCACTTGATGATGCCCTAGATCTTCTACGGTTGGCATCAATCCTTAGCTGATTCCCTAGCTGTCAGTAACCGCTCGAACCCACAGGAATCACATAGGTTAGCGGTTTTGGGCCTTAATGCCTAACTGGAAGAGGACATTACAGTCCTCCTCGATCGAAAATGCTTGTCCTCAAGCAACTTCAAATTGGGATGCTGCAATACTTGTTCACCTTCCTAGGTGGCATCTTCTGGCGATAGTTCCTTCCATTGAACTAAGTATTCCTTGATTACCCTATTCCTGAGCTTCCTCTCTCTAATCTAAATGATCCGTTCGGGAATCAGTATCAGCAGTCCTTCGTCATCTAAAGGAGGCAATTCTGTGGATGGAGCAATGTGTTGACCAAGGGTTTTCTTTAGGCTAGATACATGAAACACGTTGTGAATTTTGCTTTCCTGAGGAAGTTCTAGTTCATAAGCTACCTCTCCCACCTTCCAGATTATCTTGTAGGGTCCATAGAAGCGGGGTTTTAACTTCTCTGCTCCTTTCTTCTTAAGTGAGGACTGTCTATAATGCTGGAGCCTTAAGTATACTAAATCCCCTACCTCGAAGCTCCGCTCAATCCTGTGTTTGTCGGCATACATCTTTTGTTGATTCTGTGCTGTCTGCAAATTCTCCTTCAGTATTTTCAGGATGTCCTGACTGTCCTGTATCCAATCCTTATCCTTAGGAGCCCTACTGTCTCCAAATGCCAAATCTGCATAGTCCATTACCTCGTAACCATATAGTGCCTTAAAAGGAGTCATCCTAATAGACATATGATAAGTAGTGTTGTAGCAATACTCCCCTAAGTGTAGCCACTTGATCCAGGTTCGCTGCTGCCCTGCTACATAGTTCCTCAGATATCCCTCGATCCACTTGTTGACTATTTCTGTTTGCCCATCACTCTGGGGATGATAACTCATACTGGTAGCCAGTTCGGTCCCTACCAATCTGAACAGCTCTTGCCAAAAGGCACTAGTGAATCTGCTATCTCGATCACTGACAATGGTCTTAGGTAACCCGTGTAACCTGAAGACTTCCTTAAAGAATAACTCAGCTACTTGAGCTGCCGAGTAGTCTGATGGTATCGAGAATAAATGTGCAAACTTGGTCAGTCTGTCAACTACTACATATAAACAATCTCGCCCTTGGACCTTGGGCAAGCCTGTAATGAAGTCCATGGAGATGCTCTCCCACTTTTGCTCTGGAATCGGTAGTGGCTGGAGTAACCCTACTGGATGGGTGTTCTCAATATTGTTCTGTTGACAGATGCTACATTCCCTGACATGCTGCATAATCTCCCCCTTGAGGCCCCTCCAAGAGAACCTCTCTCTGATCTACCTGTAGGTCTTTAAGAAACCTTGATGCCCTGATAAAGGAGAATCGTGGGCTTCCTGAATGATCTTCTTCCTCAATGTGGATTCTGGAACGAGGTATATTCTGTCCTTGTAGTAGATGATGTCATCCACAATCCTGTACCTGTCATCCTGAATTTTCCCGTCCAATAATTCGCAAGCGAATTTATTTTTGGAGTACTCCACTAAGAGAAGTTCCCTCCAATCTGTGGATATACTACTGAGAGATAATGGGGATGGACGCCTGGATAATGCATCAGCTACTACATTATTCTTACCCTTCACATACTCGATCTCAAAATCATAGGCTTGTACCTTGCTGACCCATTTCTGCCGTCACTAATTCAGTTCCTTCTGTTCCAAGAAATACTTGGGCTGTTATGATCGGTTTTGATTTTGAACTTACTGCCCACCAGGTACGGTCTAAATTTTGTGAGAGCATGCAAGATGGCCAACATCTCCTTGTCATATATGGAGTAATGGCACTCGTAGTTCTTCAGTTTATGGCTCTCAAAAGCAATAGGGTGATGATTCTGCATCAACACTGCTCCTAACCCTTCCCCTGAGGCATCACATTCTACCACAAAAGGTTGTGAGAAATCTGGTAATGCCAGAACTGGACAAGAACTCATAATAACCTTCATCTCCTCGAAATTTTTCTGTGCTAAGTCTGTCCAAGTGAATGCTCCTTTCTTGGTGAGATCTGTGAGGGGTGCTGCAAATTGGGAGAATCCCTTAACGTATCGCCGGTAATAAGTACAAAGACCTAGGAACCCTCTCAACTCTGTAACTGTTTTTGGTGCAGGCCAATCTTTGATAGCCCTGATTTTCTCCATGTCAACCTGTACTCCTTCTGCATTGATTACGTGTCCTAAGTACAGCATTTCCTTCATGCCAAAATCACACTTGGACATTTTTGCATATAGTGAGTGCTCTTCTAAGATACTCAATGTTTCATCTAGGTGTTTCAGATGTTCTTCCCAGGTTTTGCTGTAAATCAGGATGTCATCAAAGAATACCAGCAAAAATTTATGTAGCTATGCTCGGAATGTATGGTTCATGCATGACTGAAAAGTGGCTGGAGCATTGGTCAGTCCGAAGGGCATGACCAGAAACTCATAGTGACCAAAATGACAGCGGAAAGCTGTTTTGGAGATGTCCTGGTCCCTTACCCTGATCTGATGGTACCCCGAGCGAAGATCGATCTCGGAGAAGTATTGAGCTCCCCGAAGTTCATCCATGAGTTCGTCAATCCTGGGAATGGGATACCTGTTCTTGATGGTCTTTTTGTTAAGTGCTCGATAATCAATGCAAATACGCAGAGTGCCATCCTTCTTCTTAACCAGAACTACTGAAGATGCAAAGGGGATAGAACTGGGTCGTATATAACCAAGCTCCAGTAATTCTTTGATGGTTTTCTCAATCTCATCCTTGTACCTCTTGGGATGCCTGTAAGGAGTGGTCATGACTGCTTGTGTTCCCTCCTCTAGCTCGATGATGTGTTCAAAGCCCTGGTCTGGTGGTCTGCCTGATGGAAGGTCCCAAAAAACCTTTTCGTGTTTCTGTAGCAAGGCTTGAATGTCACTGGGGTGTTGTGAGCTGGTCTCTGGGGGTTTCCTGAAGGTGACAAAACATTCTGCAACCCATTCTATATCATCCTGTCGAAGCACTACCTCCATTCTCTGTGACGAGACCGGTTTTGGGGAATAAGTGTTCATGCCCCTCAAAACTACCTGCTTGCCATCTGGCCCCTAGAACTCCATCTCCATTGCCCTATAGTCTGTAGTTTATTTCCCTATAGAGTAAAGCCACTAAACACCTAATACCACATGAGTATCTACTACATCCACTACATAGAAAGAGTCTGTCATCTGATAGTTACCCAAGGCAACATTCAGTTTTGGGATCCAGTAGTTGCACTCCATGTTGGAGTTCCCGGCTACTGCTACAGTGAATCCCTCGAACTTCTCGGTCTGAATACCTCTCTTGGCTACCCAAGCAGAATCAATGAAATTATGGGTGGCTCCCCCATCAATCAGTACTCCTACTCTGTGACCCTGCACTACTCCCCTGACCCTGAGAGTATGGAATCTAGGTACCCCAGACAATGTAGCAATGACTCCCTCCGGTGTATCCCCCTGGTGCGATTCCTCTTCTGTGGCCTCCTGCTCATCGTCATCTTCATCACTGTCTGAATACACCTCAATGTAGTGTGCCTTCGCCTTCCCTGTGCACCTGTGTCCTGGTACCCATGGTTCTTGGCAGGTGAAGCACAGCTTCTTTCTTCTCAAATATTTCCTGGTGTCCTCATCTAACCAGATTTTCTTGGGCACATCCTACTGGAAAGGTTTCTTGTCCTTGTCCCTAACAGGAAAATTGGTTTTCAGAGGGAATTTGTTTTTAGGGACTGAATCTTGAAGATCCCTTGCCTGGCTAATAGCATCCTGCAGAGTGAGGGGTTTGTAGGCTTTCACCCATCCCCGTAGTGGATCTATGAGGGCCTCAGTGAATAACATAGTCAATATGCTCTCTGACACATCTGTTACCATAATGGCTAGCCTCTGAAATTCCAAAATGAAAGATTCTGGGCTACCAGTCTGCTTGAGTTGAGCCAACTCCCTGAAATGGATCTCTGGATCTTTCCTGTCAAACCTCTCCATGAGTTTCTGAGTGAACTCACCGTAAGAATGTATGGTGTTGTGACCCAATGTCACCAATCCGTGGTACCACCAGTCGTGAGCTTCTCCATCTAGGTGAAGTGTAGCCAACTTAATGGCATCTGTCTCTGTCATGGGGTTGAGTTGGAAATAGGTATCCAACTTTTGGACCCATGTTCTCGCTGATCCTCCGCGAGTCCCATCAAAGTTTGGGATGGTTAACCTGCCCAAGGTCTTCTGCAGCTCATAGTTGTGATTGAAACCCTTGTTGAAATTCCTGGGCCTGTTCCTACTCTTCATGTTGCAGAAGTCTAAGAAAGACATAGCAGCATGAAACTCATCCCCTAAGTCCCTGTACTCCTGCAAATAAGCCCCAAAAGGCTCGCTGGGCTCTACCTGCATGACCGGGCCCCCTACTGTATCTGCCAAGAAGTGAGGCATGGTAGGCCTGATAGTAGGTCTGTTGTATATGTGGGGAGTGTTCTGGATGTTGGTGTACACCATATTTCCACTGCCGCTTGAAGATCCCCGCTCTACCGGTGAGGGGGGTGTACTGCTGATACCTGGTTCCGGTTTTGCTGATAGTCTGTTGATTGCATTGAGGACTTCTTTTTGTCCTTTGGCTAAGTCTTGCAATGCAGAGACCAAGCTACGAAACTCCATCCGATCCTCCTCTTCTCCCGTTCCTTTTCCCCTATCCAAATGTATACCTGTCTGTTCCATGTCTGAATTGGTATCCTCTAGCTGGATATCTTCAAATTCTTCTGTGTATCTACTCTTCCTCCTCCTATAGGTTACAAAAGGATCTCCTTCTGTATTCATCTACTTTTCATCTCTTAAGCCCACAGCTGGCCAAGAAAATAGCTCTGATACCACTGTAATATCCCAAATCCCGATATTTTCTATTTCTAAGCAAATATGTTTATACAACGGGGCATGCAAACTGCCAAGCAAAAATCCCTATTTTATAGGAAAAATTAGGGTTAGGGTTTTCAAGATAGAATGAACACTTACCACTGATAAGCTGATCTGAACTAATCCAGCAAAATTCTGCCAGTACTGCAAGCTAGATCGGAGAGAATCTGAGCTCCTCTGCTTCAGGTGAATCCCCCCAACAGCAAGACGCCCAAGTAGAGAAGTGTGATGCCCTCAAGGAAGGAGATGTCCGATCTGACTGAGAATTTGCGGGACTGATAGCGGTGCAATGTCAGAGAGAATTCCCGAAGCATGTGAAGGTTCTAATATCTCCAGGTAGGGTAGCGAATCACTTTAGAGAGGCAGCTACTCACCCTCTGGAACCCCGAAACAGCTGATAACGGCTTTGGATGAGCACTGATAGATCTGAAAATCACTGAGTGCCAGAGTATGAGGCTGATGATGATATTGGTGCCTGAGTTTTGGAAGGAAACTGAGATCTGAAGGCCCAACAACTGATTAGGGCTTTTTGGCTAAAAACCCCCTCTTACGGCTGCACACGTATCCCTGCAACGATCTATACCCTGTACTAGGTAACTGATGAATGAATAAAGAACAAATGGTGAACCTGTATGGCTTACCCAAAATAAGAGTAGGACAGATGTTTCACTGTCGAAATCCTGTTAGCTGAAGACTCCGTCTCCAACCCCAACTGCTGTGCTGCACGCTGTGCTGCTATCCAAGAGCTCCCAAAATAATAATAATCGAAAGTGAAGTCTCCTCTTGCCTTCTCCTCTATTTATAAATTTCAACTGTGCAAAACCCTAATCTTTGACCTAATTAGGTCACTTTATCTTCTAATTTTCCGTTGACTTGCATGCATGTCACTTTATCTTCTAATTTTCCGTTGACTTGCATGCATGTGGAGGGAGACTTAAATAGTGCATGCATCATTAAAATAATGCTGGGATGGCATGCAAGAGGGTGGCCTTTGGCCCCAGTGGCCCTTCTTGACCACTTGATGATGCCCTAGATCTTCTACGGTTGGCATCAATCCTTAGCTGATTCCCTAGCTGTCAGTAACCGCTCGAACCCACAGGAATCACATAGGTTAGCGGTTTTGGGCCTTAAGGCCTAACTGGAAGAGGACATTACAGACAATCCAACTTGTGAAAATCTTATGGAGAATCCCATCCATGATATGTCCGGCAATGGGAGTGTCTATTAAAAAATTTGTGGAAGTCCAATCTACAATACATCCATAGAGGGAAGCACATATTTGGATGCCTGGGAAAACCTTAGTATGGAAGAGGAGCATTCAAAATTTTCACATGATCATTCAAAGTCATACCATGTAGAGCCGCACAAGGGTATCAGTAATGAAGACATTGAGAAAACAGATGTAATGCAGTCAGTGGAACATCAGTCTCAGCCATCTTTTCCGCATATAGAGGTTCCTTATGATTTGGAGCTACTTGGGGCTTGTGCAACAAGTTATCATTTGATAAGCCCCGATGATCAGTATGATGATGTAGTCAGTCTGCCTCATCGTTCTAATTGCTATATCAGTCCTATCTAGTCATGGATAGAAGCATACTGCATGAGCACATACAAGTTTGGGAAGAATTTTTATGACACTGTTCATGCCTATGATTGCCCATCCATCCTGCCCATCCTGAATTATCACGCAGGTTTGCATTTTCTGAATAAGGTATCCTTACTTTGGCTGGTAACCAAAGACAAGGAAAAAAAATTATGTTAATAAAATGCTTAGGTGGTTACATTGGATTTCTGATTATACTTAACCCTTTTTATATCATGCTTAGAGTAGGAAAATAAGCTCCTTGAAAAAGAGCATTTACTTTCTGCATTTCTACTTAGCTGTAATAAAACTTTGCTTCTTTTTGTTAGTTACATTTATGTTGTGTAAATAAATCAACTTAATGGTTCATTTGGTTTTCTATAAAACTTGTGCTACTGAGGTTTTTCTTGTCAAGTTGAGATGTTTTTACAGGGTATATAAACCAAAGATTCTGGTGTTCTCGTATCCTCTCATTTCCTTAAAGACCAGATCGAGCACACATCCCGTAGTTGGAGCCAGAATGTTACCACCTAAGTTGTACTTAGTAGTTTTTATCAAGTGAGCCTGGTGAACCAGACAGGGTTAACTTGTTCGGACTGCAAAAGACCTTTGGAAGTACTTCTAGGAAGTGCCTGTTGTACTATATCACATGTTCATACCCCATGGAGGAATTGTAATAAATGTTCTAGCATGATAGTGTCTGTAAAAGACTTGATCTCTTAGACTTCATTTGTCAATCCAATCATCCCAGGATGTTTTTTCCCTTGGTTAGTATTGGTTGTTGAACAAACGACTGATAATTTCTGAGTTTTTCACTCCATACCTCCAAAGTTGGGGTGGTCGGCTTGGAATTTAGGCCTGTTGAGGTTATTAGAGTCTATGTGTCAATGTATAAACATGCTAGACATCATTTTTGAATCATATGAACATGTCTAAGTCCCCCTAGGTGTTTTTCAATTTTTCAATTTTTTAGTTTTTTCAGTTTTTTTATTAAAATTAATTTTTTCCAAGCTTAGGCTATTTTTTAATAGTTTAATTGGAAAAATTTATTTTGTAATAAAAGTGGGCCAATTAATCGGTTTCAGTCATGTAGGTGCTCATTTTCAAGCTAAGAGCACCATGTAAACCCATGGACCCACGATTTACTAGTTTTGAGTTATTTTCCATCTCTCAGGTCAGAAAGCCCCAAAAATCAATTATTGATTATTTTAATTAATAAATTGATGAATAATGGAGCAAATCCAAAATCCAAAATCAATGGATTCTCGGTCGATTTGATTGAAATCAGTCAGATCTGAACCAGATTGACTGGATCTGACAAATCCTTGACTGAAGGAGCTGATCAAATCAGATCCAGATTTGATCTTCAGCTGTCTTCATGGGGAATTGCGCCCTCTCTCTCTCCTCCACACGTGTGGACTCTCCTGGATGCTCTGTGGACTAATGTGTCGGTGTATGGTTTGATGTGTTAGCTCAATCAAGCCCCGGGTTGACAAGTAGGCTCAGTTCATCTTCATTTCTGCATTGATGAACTCTCCATCAGTTGATTTCAACTGATTCCATGAGGAATTGCACCCCCCCTGGGCTGGATGGCCTGTGTTTTGTATATATCCTGCTTGAGGCTCCCTCTTCCAATAGTTAGAGCTGGACTGAAGGGCTTGCTATTGTAAATCTGTACTTGATCATCATTTGTGAATAAAGAAGCTTTGGAGGCTATACTGTGTAGTGCATGTGTATGTGTGGATTCTCAGTGTTATGCTGCTGATGTGGTAGCTGCAATTTCTTGCCAAATTCTGTGCTGCTTCTATGCTCTGGCTTCAAGGATTCGGTTGAATCAAGTAAGGGTGTAAACTAGGCAAGTTAGATTACTTGATCTTGTTTATCCATATGATATATGCTCAAAAAATTTCAGTTATATGCTTAAATAAGATTATTTTTGCATAATCTTTCATTTTTGTTGCTTTATACATCTATATCCAGATCTCATGAGGTGTGTGCAGGCTTGTGTTATTTAGTTGCAGGTTCCTGATTGGATGAAGGTGTGGATCTATATTGACACCATTCCTATCCAATAATCTCAAGACTCTATCCCTCAGCACTCCACAAAAGGGCCCCCTTTCAGCTTGCTCCCTTCAAGCAACGATCCGACCTTCTCTCCTCTTCTTCTCATTTCTATAAAAAATCAATTTTCTCACCTGGTTACGGTGTGTAAAAGCTTTGTTATCATTTGGATCTGTTTCATCAAAGTAAAATATACATAGATATGATATTTCAGAGCTCATAGTCTAGATCTCAATTCTGAAAAATATCATTAAGTCTTCTAGATCTAGCATAAGGAAATCGTCCATTTTGCATGACAAGTTAAAGAGAATCAGTAGGTTGCATGCACCAATTTTCCTTTCTGTTTTAAAAGAGATTAAATCCAGAAATCATTGCATACTTCATTGGCTGCACAAACAGCAAGCCAATATCCCAAGGAAAGCTTACTTTCCTTGGTTCCTTTTTCGCCTGTTTAGCTAGTTTTAACTTCATTGTTTTTTAGATAAGGTAGGCTGATCCAAAGGTACTATTAAAGTGATTTTGGGTGTATGTTATTCTAACATGATTTATGTATTTTAGCATGTCTGACAGAAAATAAAGGAAGCTTCTTTCCGGAAGTGGTCTCAGGAGCGTTCAAATCCCCCCAGGGGTCTCCCTTTTCACTAAAATCTTAAAATTTTTGCAAAGTTGTAAGATCTTGGTTTCAGCCTGTATAAGGACCAAGAAGTTTCTGATATTTCAGTTTGCTGATATTGTAACCAATAATAAATAAAATTATTTTTGGAATAGGCTCTTTCGAGCCCATTCCCCATCCCCCCTGGGGGGATTTGCATCGGTGTCCTTTTCGTCGCTTTCTGCTCATTTCTTTTCAAACTAGCATTGATCTAATTTGTAGGGTAGTATACTTTATTTTATTATTAATTTCATATTCCACTTTTTGTTTTTCAAAGTAATCATAATACTTACTCCACGATTTCCTAATTGACCCGAAAGGGGAAATAGATTCATGGTAGGACTAATTAGAAAACTAGAATTGTGTATATGTTTCTTTTCAATCATTTGTTTTTCAGCTAGTATAAAATTAACCCATCCTCGATTCCCTGATTGAGATCCACTTGGATTGAAAGAGGTTCCTGGAGGGTTTTCCTTTAAACAAGAACACCCAATTTAAAACTTACTAAAATTGACAAGACTCCAGTGTGTATGCTTTGCACTTGGCTGCGGTTCGTCCGATCAGTCAAGTTGTATCAAAAGCACTTGGGTGACTAGTATAATTAGGATTCACTCTCCCCAACTAACAAACCATCAGGTGAAAATCCAACACCTAGATCAAACCTTTTACGGTGGCAAAATACCCAAAGGAAGCGGGAACTTCTGAAAAGTGACCTCGGGGTGCCGATCTCTGTCACACCCTAATGGGTGCGTTATGAACAATAGCCCCAGAGACTCCATTTCATCCCACATATTCCTTGCGGGTAGCCGTGAAGGTTTAGTTTTGGACATACTCCAAGTACTCTCGGGTATATCTAGAGTCCCCCCTTCGCCTAATTTTAATCAACTCACACTTCATTTTTAACGTAAAACATACCAAGAGACAATCGCAAAACACTCACTCCAAGCACATGCAAGTACATTGTTTCTATTTTCTGACTCCATTCTAAGGCACTGGTTATTTTCTTGTTTTATATATACATTGTGTCTCAGCATTGTGCTTTCATGTGTTTATTTTCATATCTTGCCATCTTTGATTATCTACAGTTAAATTGAAAACTCCTAAGTAACTCAGTCAGTTTAACATCACAACACTAAGTAATTATCCTTAGCAACTTAATAGGGTCTACCCCCCTTGGCTTCGTTAGGATTTGAGCCTAAACAGAGGAGTTAAGAACAAGGCGACAGCCTTGACTCGAGACTTGCCCCCAACGACACACCGAGTGGCTTGAATATTTCTGCCACGTGACCTAGGTGTGTGAAAGGCAGCAACAGGATGCATGAGTGAGAGAGGAGAAGCTCTCTCAGTGAGAGAGAGAGAGACTGTTGCTGTTGGGAGATCATCTTACTATTTTGGGGTTTTACCTTTTGTGTTGATTCTATCTCTGAGGAAGTTGCGAGGTTTTCTCCTTTATGGTTTCCCCGAGGAAAATTCTTTGTGTCTCTTGTCTCTTGTGTTGTGCTTGTGTTTTATTGTTGTGCATGTTATTCTCTCAGTTAAAGATTCTAAGATCATAATGCTAGCTTGAATGTTGAAAAACTAACAGAAGGTGATTGTATGGGATCTTTCCTACAAGTCAAATGCATTTGTATGGTTAGAAACATTTCATAAGGCATATTCATAGTGGAAAATTCTTATGCATAAATATATGATCATGCAACTATTTTAGCCAATACAACATTCATCCATATCTCACGGAAACTTTTCTAGATGCCTTCCATCTCTACCAAGACATCATTGAGATTGTGCACTAATCCAATATGTTAGCAAAGAGGTTTCATTCTAGATAAGTAGCAATGGAGAGTTGTATACCACCATGAGATACTTACCCATCACATGCATATTAGTAATATATTGTCATTAATGCAAACATTCTATCATGCATAATACATCAACTGAATATAAACAAATGCATAACAAAACAATATCATGAAATGACAATTGAATACTTATCTTTATTTGTTTCGTGGGTAGACTCCTTCTTTCAACTTCATCATCTTCTTCATTCACAACAGCATCATTTCTTATCCAAATGCTCAAGATGGATAAGAAGCTTCTTAAAGAATTGAGTTCTTCATATCCCTCATCGCTTGAGGTATCTTCTTTGAATCATGAAATCTTGATCTTAAGTTGCTCCCATCTTCTTTTCTCTTATTATGAGTCGAGCTTCATCTTGTGTGTACTCTTCCCAGATTCTCCATAAAGTAATCACTTCCTTCTGGCACACATTCCTCGAATGAATGAATCCCATGATCTTGGGAGGCCATTCAAGGTGGTTATCACAACTTCTGCATTCTCCACTTCTTCTTCTACCGCTTCAAGTTGTTCTTTGATTTGAGAGACCCTCGTAAAGTATGACTGCATGGTCTCTGCATTCTGGATCTTCACATTCTTCAACTGGTTTCTCAAAGTCATCTTTCGATTTAGGTTCTTTCCTTCAAATAGCTTGGTCAAGGAATCAAACATATCTTTCAATGTCTTTAGGGAAGACACTTGTGGTATAAGGTGATCCTCTATTGAATCAGCAATGATCTTCTTGTCCTTGACCAATTTCTTCTTGTGTAAGGCTTTTAGCCTCATCTCCCTCTGGAACTGGAACCTCTCTACTTATGTAGGTGTCCAATTCATTTCCTTCAATAACTAGTGACATCCTATACTTCCATGCTTGGAATTTGTCAACCTCACCAAGCTTGTCATCAAGCTGGTGTGATTAGTCATCTTGAAATAAGAACCTCAAATGTAAATAGCAAAAGATTAGATCTTACCGATTTGAGGTGTTCGTCCTGGCTTCGGAGCTGGCTGATTTAGGGTTTGTCAGAGAAACCCTAATTTTCAAAACTTGGAATATTTCAAATCTGATTGTATAGAAATATATACCTCTTCAAGGCGAGTTATCCAATGTACTCATTTTCTGAAAACAATGGAGGGAAGCTCTTAGAACAGGAAGCCCTAGTTTACCAATTTCTTCTGCAGAAATTCCTGATATTGTTTCTAAAGTATCTCTGAAAGTACTACTCCTCTGTGTCTGAAATTTTTTGCTGAGGTATCCTTGTTTGTCCTTGTTCCAACACCATAGGTTTTATCATAATTGGCTTCACTAATTAGGACTTATGATAGATTTCATGTTTCAAGACTGTTCAGCATAGCAAAGTTGTATGGACTTCCACATGTCACTGTTTCATCTTTGGGGTCTGAAACTTTTATCATTGAAATTACATTCTGTGTCATTTTTGGAACATCTTGAGAAATTTCAATTGGACCTTTTTATCCCGATATATATAAATTCTCCCCAGGTGTCCTGTTTGGGGTGGAATCCTGGGAGAGGTTGGAACCCTAACTTGGAGGAATCATATCTCCTATAATATAGACAATATGAGGCTAAAACTTGGATACAGTGTACATAAAAAATTTATCTACAACCTGTAAAATTTTCGGCACTTGAGCCTCCTCCAAACTCGAGATATAGTGAATCCACCAAAACTATCAGTTTCAGTATTTTAGGGTTTTTCAGGCCCGGGGTCAAACTAAGGTTTGACTTTCCTGGAGTTTCACCCAACCAAAAATCTCGACCCAGGTCTATAAACTTTGATTTTGATGAGGAGATTAGTCCTATTCCGGGCTCACTCAAAAATTCCTCTTCTATAAAAATCCCTAATTTCCCGTGGCTAAAATTGAAAATGCCTAGAATCAAATTCCGCTTCGATAGAAAGATGTGCCCTTCAATGGAGAAATATCCTATCATCTTTTTGATAATGGATTGTGTAGAGATACCAAAAAAGTAAGAATCCCTAGCTTCTGCAACTGCACAGTGTCTTCTTCTTAGGTTAGCTCTGATACCATGTTATATTTTTATCATTTAAGCAATATGATCTTAGGATTTTATCTGAGAGAATAACATGCACAGCAATAAACACAAGAGACAAGAGACACAAAGAATTTTCCTCAGGGAAACCATAAAGGAGAAAACCCCACAACTTCATCAGAGATAGAATGAGCACCAATGGAAGTAGTAAAACCCAAAGACAGAAAAGATGATCTCCAACAACTATTCTCTCTCTCTCACTTGAGAAAGCTTCTCCTCTTTCACTCACGTGCCCCAGTGAGTGAGTGTGTGTTTAATGTGTAGAAATTAGGAGAGCCTCACTTCTATTTATATTCTTCCATTCACTTTATGTCCACTCCAACAAGTCGGCCTCACTTAACAATTACTTACAATTACTTCTCTCGGAGAGTCTAATAACCCCAGTGCCCCACAACTGTGGGGACTTTTCCCTCCGATCAACAAGGAGGGTTAACCTTGACTCAATTGTGGGGACTATTGCCCTGACTTACAATGGAGGGTAAACCTCAATGACTTTACATGACTTGTTTGCATTATTGAATCTCTCGATCGGAACATCAGGGCATGACATGACTCAATTACAGTATAGATACTTCCCAGAATAAACATCGAGGTACAATACATAAGATATACAAGTGAATACATTCTGAAGTTACAAATACATCAATAATAACATGAAAAACAAACAATATAATTATACAATCAAAGATAACTGTAAATTTTTTTATCTCAATTTGTAAATGATGAAATAAAACATGTACATATTACTATCCATTGCCGTCACCCTCATTATATTCCTCGGTTGGCATGCTAGCATTGTTTTTCTCAATAACATGTTTAAATATAGGGTTGTATATTAATATGAACCATCGATCTCTATCCAACACATTTGGGTAAAATAACACTTGGTTGCAATGTTTTGGGAAAACATAAGGCTCCTTACTTTCATCCCACTTTTTTCTAGAGTCAATACAGATCAACCCAATATCACAATATTCCTTTACATTATTCTTGATGAATGTGTCCCACCACCTGCACCTAAAAATAACACATTGGAAAGATGATAAGTCCATTTAAATGATCTCTTGTATCTTTTCGACATAACCCAACATCCCTCCTATCAAGTTTTGATCACGGTGGCTAGCATGACTAGATTGGTTGAAATCAACTTCCACTCCATAGTATTATGTAACACACACGTCATCAACATCCTCGGTGAAAATGATGTCCATAAGCCCACATAGATGGGAAAGAATGCACCTGTAATAAAAGTAAAAAAAGGATGGTGTCATATGTCTAATAAACCAAGCATTAATATATTAAATATAGATGTTACAATTCAAAGTTGCATTATAAATTTTGAAATGTACATAAATATTTTATTACCGAGTTTCTGCACCTAATCCCAATGTTTAGTGCATCCTCCTCTTTAGGCGAGTAATGACTGGATGCACCATATTTCTCTCTAACTTGGTCAGCAACCCAAATGTTGGGATATATTATTGGAATATTTTCTTTTACATGATCTGGAAAAGGAATGCTTATATCGTGCAACCGCCTGAATTCTTTTATGTCATTGTACCATTTCCTCCTCTTCTCTTCATACAATGCGACCCACGATTGTGTTTCCTCTACATTTTAAAGAACGAATTTATTGATTGCGTCGATTTTTGAATTTGTTGTTGCATTCATGGAAACAAAACCACATTCAATATGTATGGGATGAAATATAGATTTTGAAGTTTGTTGTGAATAATTACTATGTGCAAATCTGAAGATTGAAATATAAGTGACTTACTCCTGATCGTGCACCTTTTTTCCTTTCGTTTACAATAAATCCCCTTGCCCTTTGTCCTCATCACATTCATCATCTCAATAACTATACTTGGTGTGTGGTTGATTTTCTTGATGTACTCGCGGGCATAATAGAACAACTCATATACTATGTACCCCTCTACCATAGGCCCCTCAAGTTTTTCCCTCTTTCAAACAAATCCCTTCATTTTTGTCATGTACCTCTCCAAGAAGAAAATCCATAGACATGAGACCACCCCAAGTAATTCAACTTCATCGACTAGGTGAATTAGAAGATGAATATGTAATTCCATGAAACTCAACATCAGTTCCTTCTGAAACATACAAACAATCTTTGTTATCTCTTGACACCATTGGAGAATGATAGCAATGTAAATCTCCTTTGATGTGATCCATTGTACAAATGCAAATAGTCTAGATATGGCATGTTGTAGGTCATTAAAAAAGTCATGGTTTACACACCCATGAACAAACAACAGATAATGACACTACAAAGTAAACACAGACAATTAATTTCATCTTAACTTATGTGGTAAAAGATATAAAAATAATAATAAAAACATTTTTTTGACATTTTATGTACCCTTAGAAGGGTGAGATGTTCATGTGATTTCAAACCCATCAACTTTTCCTCTGTAGTGAAGTGGAATTGTAGATAAGACCCATAAAAATAAGGCGCCTTCACGCCCATTATAACTTCCTTTTCCAAATTAAGATATTATTTCTTCAAAATCCATGGGACATCACCTTTTTTAAATGAAAAAGAGTGGCCATCCTCTCCTCTATTTTCTTGTCTTGGATAATGCTTCTTTTTAGGATTTGAAGAAATAAGATCTCTCCTGGAAGACAACTTTTCCTTCTTTTGTATGATATGTGATTCCACAAAGAACTTGAAACATTTTTAAATATATGCATGGGATCTAGTAAGTGGGAAATATTAAGATGCTCCCAATATGGGAGCTCATAAAATATTGATTTCCTTTTCATCCCTTTGGGCATTTTATCATCATAGGTGTCGAAGAATTCAATATCATCGAACATAGGTTCCCTATTTGAATCAAACATATATGTAATTTCCTCCTCCTTCTCTATGTCATATGCCCTAATCTAGTCATCCAGTGTCATTATTTAAGGCATTTGGATTCTCTCTGGTTTACCATCAAAATCAGATGTTGCTCTTCTATAAGGGTGGTTTTCTAGAAGAAATACCCTATAGAAGCCGTACACTAGATTTCATATGTATTTGGACCACCTAGACTTCATATAATATCCACAACATTTACATCCATGATAACCTTTTATTACAATACATGTGAATTTATGGTATACATAGTACATGGTTAGTGTTGAAGATCAAGATAGTTGCAACAAATTAAATATGCCAAAAAAATATTGCTTTCAATGTAAACAAATCAAAAGACATATTTACCTGATAAAATTCCCAACCTCGGATAATCATGTGTGGTGTAGGCACATATTTCATACAATGTAAAAATCCTCTCTGGTGGGATGGGTCTCGATACATCATATACCTCTAACATTTCCATAATTGCTTAAACTCTTCGATTAATGGTTGTAGGTAAACATCCTTATTCTTATATTTTCTTCTACCAAAGATTATAAGAGCCAACATAAGATGTTCATTCTTTACAAACAACAATGGGGGGGGGGGGTTATTGTTATTGATCACTAATACATTCCAAACAATATAGGTGCTATATGGATGGGACATGGATTGACGCCATAAATGGCTATGCTCAATTGTAGGTTGTCTACTTCATCCTTGAATTTATCGAGCCATGTATCATCTATATTATTCATGGCTATTGAATCTTTTTGGATTCACAACACTTCTTCCTCACTTTGGTGTGATGCATGTCATCCCTACAAAATAGCTAATTCTTTGCAACGAAAGATCCTTTGAATCCTTGTGATTATAGGCATGTGCCTCAATATCTTATGAGTACCATGCACTTTAGTCTTGTTATTCGATTATTTCTGCCTGTCATTCCCACATTTTGGACATATCTCTTTATCTGCATTTTCACCTCTATATAGAATACAATCGCTGGGACATACATTATATGATATGTACTCAACAACGAACGTTTTCAACATTTTCTTTGCCTCTTTGCAGCTTCTAGGAAAGACATTATTATTTGGAAGTACCTTATCTTTGAATAACTTGTAGTTGGTGGGAAATACAAATGTACAATGGCATTTAACGTTCATAAAATCAACCATTTTCAATGATCATTGTGTAACAAGATTCCTCAAAATATAATGTAGTTAATTCTCATTAAATATTATTGAGAAACACGTGTATGACATGCCATACTTTTCTTTCAAGTTGTATAGCAACATTGTTGTCCCCAACCGTCTAGAGTTTGACCAATCATGTTCAAAGAGAGGTGTATAATATGCCAATTTAAGGCTTTCGAAGAAGGATTCAATGATATGAGCATCATCCCCTAGCTCATTTTCCTGGAATGTATGAAACAACATTGAATACATGGCACCCCTTTGTCGTAATAACTCATCCATACCAATGTCTACTTCATTTCTTCCATTTCCAACATGTGAAGAACTACTACCACTATATGCATTCCTAATTGGTGAGGATGGACGCAATTGAAATTGAAATTGAATAGGTGGTTGATTTCTCAATTTGAAATTGTATTTGGGTGCAACGAAAGATGGTAGGCATGTCGCTCATCATCATAATCCTGATTTAAAAAATATTGAACATTACATCGATGATGTTAGTAAGCACAATGCAATTGGTTTGATCTATTATTATGCAAAACAGTTTGATCCAGGAGGATATTGGTGGCCACCCACCTATTCCACTTGGACCCCCACCATTATTTCTTTCAGTTTTCCAGTTTCCTTAATTGTAGCACAATTTACTATTTTTGGCAGTTTTCAGGTCCTAAACTTTCGGAGCCATTTTGAGGCCCTAAACGATGTTTTTTCGGCATCGAATGGTTGGGCAGATATGAGTCTGTTCCAAACTCAATATTTGTTGTTTATGGATGTAGTCCTTGAATATATTTTTCTAACGATGTATCATGCGTGTCAAGCAGAGGTAGTATTCCAAAGTTACGACCCCGGGAAATTGATGTACCAAGTTACCCAACGGGGCCCACATTCAGGCATTTCACCTCCTAGGGCTAGGTTTTTGGATGTGGCAGCTACATGCCTCTCAACTCTCTGTTACAATGAGGCTCGAAGGCCTATATATTATTGAGAAACAATTAAGGAAACTGGAAAACTGAAAGAAACAATGGTGGAGGTCCAAGTGGAATAGGTGGGTGGCCACCAATATCCTCCTGGATCACAGTTATTATAGAAGCACAATAATCATTTCCAATATAAAATGATAAGCTGCAAAAAATTTATAAGGCAAATGCTAAGGTTGAGCAATAAATTAACATCAATTACACATTAAATATAAAAATTTAAAATTAATCAACACATATTTAAACTCAATTTGTAAATTAAATTAACAAATATAAAAAATAATTTCAAACTGAGCAATACATTAACATGGCCCCCATTGTAAATCGACAAATACAATTAATAAATGTGTTTTTGTCTTATGACCCAAGGGAACGTCTAAGGGTAATCCCAATGCGATACGTCTTTGACAAGAGGTTGGTGGTCTACGAAAGTTGTAGTTTATTAACAACTCATAACTAGGATAAAAACTATGTATTGCATGTACAACAAGAAATCTTGACTCTTTCTTTTCATAAAGAAATCCTGGTCATTGAAGTGTTCCTTAAATGAACAGTTTTTATAAAATAAGGAGCACCTAGAACTATTTATGAACCTTTCAATATTCCCATGAGTGTGTGGATGACCATTTATATATAACACGTTCTTCATGTTAAAGTTTCTAGAAACATGACCATTCATGTACATGCTATACATGGAAATTCTATGCGTGTATTTAACAATATTCAAGTAATCAGGACAACAATAGATAGGACCGTAAAATGGCATAAGTATTATCGATTGTTTGGGAGGAACAAGTACATGTGAAAGGTTAAACAACTGAAGTTTTGTAGCATCAATATTAGACTTCATAATCATAAAATGATTACCACAAAAGGAGAATTTGGTCCTAACATCGGGCACAGGTATAGAAGACGGATAAGAGCCATCGATTGTAAGAAGATTTATATTTACTTTGCAAATTCACGAGAAGGGAGAAATCATCACTACCCTCCAACAATTGGACAGACCTCGGTGTGTACTTGGATAGTTTTATTCTCAACTGATGCAACTTTTAAAATCTTCTAGTAGAGTTGGGTTTGGTGACATTCAAATCATACTTTGGATCACTATAAATTTCAGTTGTCTGAACATAAGCATATGGGTTTGTCAATTTAGGATGAGACATAGTTGTTTTGTCTTCCAACTATTTCAAAAAAGACCATAGGGAAGTTTTCGTGCGTGTCTTTTTTATATCACCTATTGTATTTTTTTACTACATCAGGGGCTATTAGACAATCAACATTGGGTAATATATCATTGGTGTAATGGGTGAGTGTGACACACTGAGGGTTCTCCTTCAACCCTTGACATTTTGAAAAACCACAAACTACTAGGGTGTCATAAAAGAGTTCCATCTCACAATGATTCAATGTCAATGAACCAGGATTGCGTCTTGAAGATGGAATGTTACAATTTGTAGGGTAAATAAACCACCCATTTTCATCTATGAACTGCTTGCGGTATCTTGCTCCTGATAAGAGAGTACAACATTTTGAAACTGGTGGAATGTCTTGTGCATCTAAATTCGAACCTGAACTAGGATTCTACAATAAATCATAAATTTATACTCATATTCACATGTATAAGTAACATAAATTCAAATAAATAGCAAAAATATAAATAAAACCTTAACTTTCAAGGAATGGAAAGGGAGTACTCGTCGAACTTTGAACATGATAGAATGAGCTAGAATATGAAGAATTTACCATTTGATACTACAAATCTTTCTCCATGCATTTGATCCAAATCAACAATCAATATACGTCTCTACAGTCCTAAAAAATTTTCAAGAACTATTTTACAATCTAACTTCCAATGTAGTTTTGAAAGCGTTTTGTAAAAACAAGGTGAGTTTAAGGAACATATATATGCCATGAAATATTGTAATTGGTGTGGTTGAATGCTAAAAGAAAATTTGAGATGAATATATAGTTTTAATTTGACCCAACATTTAAAAATTCAACCAGTGCATCTATTCAAATATACATGCACTGGTGCACTCAAACAAACTAAATGCACAAGTGCTTAACAACGATAAACGCACCGTGAAAGAATCTTCACAAAATCCCCATCGAGAGAAAATACCTACTACATTTGGTAGTAGATATTTATACATGCATTATACACAATTATTCATTATGATGCGTTATATGTATAGGCACACCAATGAATGCGATTTTTCTTAAGTATCGAGATGATGGTGCGTAACAACGATAAACCCACTATGAAACAACCTCCACAAAAGCCCCCGCAGTAGAAAATATCCACTATATTTGGTAGTGGATATTTATACATGCATGTTTACACCAGTTTTCATTCCAGTGCATTTTATAAACACAAGTGCACTGGTGCGTCATAAGTATATTTGCACTGAGTGATAATATTTTTTAAAGTTGTGGGATTTCAGTGTGTTTTAGAAATTACCACAGCAGTGTGCTACAGACATGGGTACACCAAACTGTCAAAAATTAAAAATTATAAAAATTGCACAAGCTATTTTTCCCTAAATTGAAAAATGGCGGCAATTTTAAGTTTGAAAAGTAATTCTAAAGTGTGTTTAAAAGAAAAAAACCTAAACATTAATTCATTCATTTTCTAAAAAAAATAGGGAAGAGCTTTGGAACAATACTTACGCAAAAGGTGTTTTGAGCAACTGGATTATTTTGAGGATCGAAATTTTTCAGGTATGGTGAATAAAAAAACACCCTGCATAGTAAAATTGTGAAGTATGCAAATATTATTGTTGATCTTATTATCTTATTTAGAATATAACTAGATTTAGAAAAAAAAACTTCATATGTACCTTCAAGGTTGCAACCCTTATTTTCTCTCTACTTCTTTTCGTTTGTTGTGGCTACAAAATATTACATTAGGGTTTAAATCGCTCTACTGTTTTGCACAATTACAATTTCACCTTTTAGGGATTTAAGATTTGTTGAATTGTGAATATATATAGAAATCATGGGAAAGATGGGGCCATTTTTTGCATCAAATATGTAACCATGTCATCCCTATAGAGTTTTTTTTTCGAAGAAAAAATAATGCGTCAAAATCTGTGTGTTTGTTTTTCCAAAATGCATCGGTGCACATATGTTATAGTGCACTACTAATGACATGCGTCACACAATGTTTTATTAATTTTTCATTTCTTCGTTGTCCATTATTGGTGTGTTTAAATAAAAATATAGCACCAATAATTGTATGAACGCGTCATTTTTTATTTCCATAAAATGATAAATAATTTGCAGTTGTTCATCGTGCACTTGTGTTGGTATAACACATTGGTGGATCTATGTTGGTATAACGCATCGTTGTTGGTGGTGTTTCCTTCCCTTTGACCCAATTTTATACCCTTGTTTGTCTGTCAACAAAGCCCAAGATACCGGCTCGATAGAGTAGGGCTCAATTGGCAGCTCCTGCAACGTAGATCCAGTCTCTCTCGAGATATATCTATGGTTAACTACCAGAATCAGGTTTCTAGATTTGGGTGGGGATTTCTCCTTTCATGGAACCGTACCAAATCGCTCGACCAAAGTCGGGGGGTGTATTTCCTATTCTTATTGTTTTCATTCAATATATTATTCTACTTGTCCATCGATAGAGATTACAATAGTAATATCAAGCTTTAGCACAGATTCTATCTATCAATAGTACAACACATGCATCTAAGAACTCATTCATAAACAAATTCTATTCAATCTATTTATACCTACTTATTCACAACATAAATTCATTCAACATAGATATATTCATCAAATACACATAGAGACAACATTTAACGTGGAAACCCATCTGGGAAAAACCACAAAGGCACTCTACATCTGGCATGAGAAATATATAGCACCTTTTGTCTGTGCACTCAGCTTGCAGACTATGTTCTATATCTTCTCTACAAACTATACAAACTTCTCTCCTCTCATGCTCTCTAGTATTAGGTCTCTGAAGTTTTCCTCCCCTTCACTCTATTGTCAATCCTCACTCAGCCTAGATCGACTCTCTTCTCTAAAAATATACAACTCTACTAAGATAGGATTCGACAGAGACCAACCCACACACAACTTGGGTTCTCTCTTTTATGGCCTCTTACATGTCGTAATGGACCAACTCTGTAATGTTAGCTGATAGAGTGCCATTCCTATTCTCGTACATTCAGTTACACTGAGGGTAGGCACTATCGGCCCAAAAATACAAAGATTCTTTATTCCTAAAGAATGTGCTATTCTAATTGAATTCTTACCCACTAGTGGAAGGAATTGGACGTTGAAGAATTCAAAATTTTTGCTCCAAGAATATTTTTTGGCCTCTTAGCTCTCATCTCATTTTGGTGGCTGCTTCGACTAGATTATGGCTCAGCTGGAGACTTCCTTGCCCTAGATCGGAGCTAGATGAGCTATAGCATTTTGTTTTGGTGTTTTGGGGCTTCTGAGAGCCTACCTCTTGGTTTTTTTCCAAGATCTTCTCCCTGGTGAATCGATCACAGCAGAAAAAAAAAAATTCTCAGCACTGGTGAATCTCCATCTGGGTCTATATGCGTTGATCCAAGAGTTCTTACCTCTGTTGGCTATTGGAGATAGATCATCTCTATTTTGAGGTCATGGAAGATGGAGGGGGATTCTCCCCTATCCCTAGCCTTAATGCCTTCAGGATACTGGTAGCTTCAAGAAGCAAGAGGAAACTTACCCAGAACCAGCAGTCTTTTAATGTAAAGAAGCTTGACAATATTCCCTCGGTAATTCTTCCAGTAAATCAAACTTGCCCAAAAACTCTAAATATTGATGATCAGGGCCTCATTGGCCAGTTCACCGACCTTTGGCCCTCCCCTAAGACAATCACAGGGTGGGTTCAAAGGAACTAAAAACCTCTCATCTAAGAAGGCATTTGCAACAATTTTATAGGTAAGGGATATTATCTTTTTCTCTTTGAAAATTCAGCTGATAGAGATTTAATCTTTAGAAATGGACCATATTTAATGGGTCCTCAAGGGCTCTACTTGAACAAATGGACCCTGGATTTTGATCCGAATCAAGATGTACCCTCTGCGGTTCCTATTTGGGTTAGGTTGCCACATCTTCCTCTCCATTGTTGGAATTCAGGATCCCTAGAAGCTATAGGAAACACTCTGGGGAAATACATTGATAGGGTTGATCGAAGAGATCAATACACTTGTGCCAGAATTTGTGTTGAAGTGGATTTGGAGATAGGGGTCCCTAAAGCTATTAATTTGACAGTAGCATATTGGTCTTATGTACAAGAGCTAGAGTCTGAGCAACTTCCCTTTAAGTGCATATTTTTTCATGGTTATGGGCATTTTATCAGATCTTGCAAGAAAAAAAATTGAGGAAGAAGTTGTTAAAGAAAAGGGAGATCAATGGACCCAAGTTCAAAAAAATAGCTCAGCAAAGCAAGGAAACAAATTCAATTGACAAAGAGTAGAATTAGGAACAAGCAGCAACTCCTCTGGGCAGAAACATAAGTAAAATGGAGTAGCTATGAAGGAACCATCATCTCAAAACAATTTTGAAGTATTGAGCATCCCATAAGAACAAGTGATTTTAGTGCTTGAAGAGGGAGAAGTCCCTCAATTTCAAACTCAAAAAAGTGAAGAAGTTAGAGGCCCTATTGAACCAGATCTCAACACTCCCATGGAAGTACATTCTCCTACATATGAAGAAATGGCAAAAAAAAAGAAACCTATAGACAATTCTGGCTCATCTGAAGAAGGTCCCCTCAAGAGGTCATCCAAAAAAGGGAGAAAATCTCATAAGATGGTTCGGAAGGAAGAATTCGAACATCTTAAGATGCAAGGAAGTCAAGCAACTATAGATATGTCAATCAGCAGGAACACCCAGGCCAGACCTATAAAAGGAGGCCCTTCCCCTTCTGTCAAATAATGAACTTTGTCTCTTGGAATTGCAGAGGGCTTGGCAATTATTCAAGAGTTGAAGTTGTTAATGACCTTATAAGAATGACTTCTCCAAACGTTCTTATGCTCCAAGAGACAAAAATCAATGAGGATAGTCTTCTTTCGATTAGTTGTAAAATATGGAAAACGAATGTTGGTAAGGCGGTGAGTGCCAGAGGCACTGCTGGTGGAATTGCTACTTTATGGACAAAAAATGTTTTTTTCTGTGGAAAACTCCCTCACTTCGTAGCATTGGATATTTACAAAATTCGTCATACTCCAATTCAGCAAATGATTTTCCTTTTTAATCTTTATGTGTTGGTCAATACTCAGAAAAAAGACAATATTGGACCTCACTGGCAACCTTTCTCGATGCTAATTCCCTTTCAAATATAATATTCGTTTGTGACTTAAATATAATATTGAATGCAAAAGAAAAATTAGGTGGTGTTTATGGGAGAGATCCCATGCTGAAACTAGTGGATAATTTCATTTTATCATGGGAGATGATAGACTTCAAGCCAAAAAGGGGAAGGCTCATGTGGTCAAACAACAAAATTGAGAGTAGCTAATATCTCTACTAGACTAGACCATTTTCTGGTGCAGAGTTCTATGTTGTCAGATAAAAAGGTCATCTTCTCTAGTAATTTTCCTAAGATCACCTCAGACCATAAGCCAATTTTCCTGCAGATCAAAGATGAAGGGGACCTTGGCCCCATTCCATTTCGATTCAACCCATTGTGGAAAGACAGTAATGGATTTATGAGCAGTGTAACTATGGCTTGGGACCTTCCATTTGTTGGATCTTTGAATTTTTTTTGGGAGAGGAAGCTCATAAACACCAAAGCTATGTTAAAGGACTAGGTCAAACTCACTCAAAAAAATCCAATCAGTGAAAGGAAAGAAGCCCTTCAAATATTGGAGAAAATCCAATTGGAAATGGAAGAAACTGAAATTACTCCTGCTTTACTTGAAAAAGAGAAAAAAGATCAGTTCAATTCTTTCCAAACTTTCAGACGAGAAGAAGAATACTAGAGACTAAAGTCTCGAAGTAATTGGTTGAAAGTTGGAGACCGGAATACCTCCTTCTTTCACAAGCAGTGCAGAGTAAGATAGACTTTCTAAAAACCATATTTCAAAAATCTCCTCCGAGTCCAATGAAGTGGTAAAAGGAATTTCTCAAATCAAAGAATTGGTTGAAGCTCATTTTCAAAATCTATACAGGGAAGATGGATCCTCTAATTTTTTGTCCAATATTCCTAGTTTGGTGAGTGAGGAAGAAAATGATGAGCTAATGAAACCTTTTTCGGAGCAAGAAATTATTAATGTTATATGGTCCATGGAGTTGGATAAAGCTCCTTGCCCTAATTGATTCTCCTTCACTTTTATCGAATTTGCTAGATAGTAATTAGGAAATATCTTCTGTGAATGATAAAAGCATTCGAGGTTAAAGCCAAAGTCAGTGGCTGTGCAAATTCCATTTTTATTGCATTAATTCATAAATAAGCTAATCCTTTTTCCTTCGATAGATTCAGACCTATTTCTCTGTGCAATGTGTCTTATAAAATCTTTTCTAAACTATTAGCAAACAGACTTAAACCTTTGCTTGGGAAGTTGATTTCTCCTCTTCAAGGAGGGTTTGTAAAAGGGAGACATATACTGGACAATGTTATTCAAGTTCAGGAAGCTATGCATTCCAGCTTTCTTTGGAAGGAGAAGGGCATGCTTATCAAACTTGATATGGAAAATGCCTTTGACAAGGTAAATCATTCCTTTCTTTTCTTAGTTCTCCACTCTTTTGGATTTAGTTTTGCCTTTTTAAATTTGATTAAATCTTGCATTAACAATCCTTGTATAGCGCCATTAGTAAATGGCAGACTAGCAAACTTCTTTCAAGCTACCAGGGGCCTTTGACAGGGTTGTCCTTTGTCACCTTTTTTGTACATTCTTATGGCTAATTCTCTAAGTAGTAAGCTAACCATGGGAAAAATTGATGGGTTCATTCTGGGCATAAATTCAACAGTAGGAGTAGAATCTATCAACCATGCTCTCTTCGCGGATGACACCTTGCTCTTGGGAGGGGCTTCCTTAAAAATGGCAAGAGTTTTCTCAAAAATTATGCATCAATTTTGTATAATTTCAGGGGCTCTAATCAATAACTGTAAGAATGCACTGTTCGAATGGAATACAGATAAATCAAAAGTTGATAAAATTTCGCAGATCTTGGGTTTTGAAGGATATGCTTTGTTAGCTCTCCAGGAAACAATTCTAGGTTGCAGCTCGAAGATGCCTAGTAACTTCAATATTTTTTCAATGGTTTACTCAATGGATCAAGTCAGATGACAAATAAGGCCTCACTCACTCAATACATGCATAAAATCAACCAAATATACAAGGCTTCTAACTATCAACGTTCAGAGGGTTTGTAATAAAGGTGAATAAATGAAGAATTCTCACTATGCTGGCAGATTCACACATAAGGCACTTACGTATGAATGGCTAATCATAAAAATGAAAAAATACTTGTAATTCCAATTAACCACACAAAGATAGGATGACAGCTATCTTGTATTAGGTAAATATAATAAACATGAAATAAACATCCAAGCACAAGTATAGAACAAAAAGAATATGAAATCTGAACATGTAATGGCAAAAGAGCCTGTATTAATTGATAAGAACATGAGAAGCTTGAATACAAAAAGTGTCTAAGACTCTTCGAAGTTGAACCTGTTACAATCATTCTTCAATGAGCTTAAATAATCTTTACAAATCAATTTCAATATCCTCAAAAGATGGATCTGATAACCTCTTTTCCTATCTCAAATCCGAATTTGTGAGGTGGTTGGAAAATGCAGAAATTTCTGGAAATATGTTGCTCCAACATTGACCTATATCTCTCAAATAAAAACATATTTTGGAAAACTGAGAGATTTTTTTCTATATTGTTTTTTTATGAGACAAACCCTCTCTCAGTTCTTTGAGATTCGTTTTCATTTTCCCGATATTTGTATTTCAAAAACATGTGTCAAATAGGGAAATTATGAGATCTGAAAATTAGGGATCAGAGATGGACTTGATTATCCAAATATGAAACACTTTTAAGACAACTGAGAGAGGTTATTGTTATTTGACACTTTAGGAACAAAAACCTCCAACATTTTTTCAAAATTATTCTTCAGTCGCTCAGAATCATCATTTGAAAATGATGACTTTTCATAGTAAAAACGCCAATTTCAGTGGCTTGGAGCGCCCTGAAATTTCGGTCTAAACTGGGGCTTAGAGATGGATTTGGTTCTCCAAATATATGAAACCTGTAGGAAAAATTAGATATTTTATTGTTATTTGGTTTATTATGAGCAAAAACCTCTCTCAGTTATTTGATATTCGTTTTCATTTGCCCGACATCTGTATTTCAAAAACATGTGTCAAAAAGGGAAATTCTGAGATCTGAAATGTAAGGATCGGAGATGGATTTCATTCTCCCAATATGTGACACATGTAGGAAAACTGAGAGAGATTATTGTTCTTTGACATTTCAAGCACAAAAACCTTTGAGCATTTCTCAAAATTATCCTCTAGTCACCCAGGATCATCATTTGAAAATGCCACATTCCTGAAAACGCTGCTTCATCTTGAGGGGGACTTTTGACTATCTTCCCAAGATCTAAATATATATCTGAAAGTACCATTGGAAATATTAGGATGTCTAGTTGTCAATCGACTATTTGAGCATGTAAAACAGCCTCTCCATGGCTGAGAAAATTGAGTTTAACCAAGACATGCTGACCTTTTCCAAGCTTTTATGCTTTCGGTGGCTAAAATAGCCCCGAATTTCGTGCTTTAGCTACTGAAAGCTCTGCTTTCGGTGGCTAATGAATAGTTGAAATGTCTGCCTAAGCCATCAAAACCTGAGTTTTGACTTTTTTGAAGGAAAAACCAAATCAAATGATTTTCAAACTTTATTACATACTTAAAGCTCTAAAAAATAAGCCTTAAAAATTTTAGAAATGTATTTTTAAATGACTTCCTATCACCTAAAATAAACAAACTTGGATAATTTATTTGAGCAGATAACATGCTTCTTGGGACAAGGTCAAATATTTGGGTCTACCATTAACCTTGGGAAAAAATAATCCTTCTCTATGGTTGGAAATCATTAGTAAGATTAAAGCAAAGATTGTTTCGTGGGGTGTTCGCTGGCTTACAAAGGCAGGAAAAGTTACTTTGATCAAGTCAGTCCTCTCATCTCTTCCTATGTATCAATATTCTTTACTCCTAGCGCCAAAAGATATTATGTATCAGATATCAAAATTGCTTAGAGACTTGCTATGCAGAGGTGGGAAAGGAAATCAGAACTGCATGCATCTGGTTAAATGGGAAATTGTAAAAAGACCAGTTTTTGAAGGATGATTGCAAATCAAATATCCAGGAATGTCTCATATAGCAATGGAAGGCAAATTGTTATGGCAGTTGTTTTCCAATAAAAAGCATCTGGTTAGTCACCTTTTCTGGAAAAAATACCTTCATGGAGGAACATTAAGAAATATTCAAATGGAAAATACCCCTAAAGGATCCATTACCTAGAATTTATGTAGGAAAGGACTCAAATTTTTCGTTCAACATCTTTCTCGAATCCTAGGTAATGGTAGATAGACCCTTCTGTGGGATGACAAAATTAGTGGACACTCTCCATTAAAGTCTGATGTTTCTATTTTTTAGATTAAGAACTGGATGATGAAAAAAGGAATTAACAGACTGGCTGGTATAACCTCTTGGGATGCCAATGAAAATTGGAACGCATGGTCCCTTCCCTCAATGACAAATCGTGACCTTCCCAATTGATCTGCTCATCAAAATTTGCTATTAGACAGGCTGACTGGACTGGCTCCAATTAACTGTACCTACAAAGACTCGTGGGGCTGGGGAATTTTTGGCTGCTACTCTACTGCTAATGGCTTTAAACAATAGAAGTATTCAATGTGATCATGCTCATTGGGATCTTCAGGCTCCCACAACGTAGCTCTTTGGAAGATGGTGTGGAATCTGCCCAGCATTCAAAAAATTAACTTTTTTATCTGGACTATAATGCATCAGAAAATCTTAACGAGAGAAAACTTGGTTAAAAGAAGTTTTTTTGGACAATTTGGGTGTTGCTTTTGTCATCAAGCTGATGAGTCTACAGATCACATTTTAGTTGAATGCGATTTTGCTCAAAAAGTCTGGGCTTTTGTACTGTGTGTGTTGCCTTACTATTTTTTTCCTTTAAATGTTGAACATGTTAATCGCTTTAAAAATTGGTAGTCAAGGTATCCGGGTACTCTTCCTTCCATTCATACTTGGATAAAAATCTGGCAAGCCATTCCAAAATTTATTTGGTGCAAAATTTGGCTGGCTAGAAATTATTTGATCTTTAATAGCAAAATACCAAAACCATAAATTGTAGCATCAAAATCTAAGGAATTTCTTTTGGAAGCAATAGGAAAACCTTCAAATGGTTGGAAATAATTTAGAAGTTGAACACAATTGGCTCGGTTCGAAGCCAATGGATAAAAACTAGATGGGTTTAAGTAGGCCTGTTATTAAACCATTTTGGAAGTTCAGACTTTCAGATTGGTGGCAATCTAAAAATAAAGCCTCGATATTCTTTGATAGAGAGTCAAAAGGAAACCCAGGGAAAGCTGGGGCAAGGGTCTTGGTTTTCTTTCCAGGCAGAAAACTAGAAACAAGTTTCAGTTGGGGAGTTGGGAAAACTACAAATAACCAGGTAGGACTATTTTCTCTTCTGAAATCTTATCAACTTGCAAAGGAAGGAGGTCATCATAACTTGCAAATATTTGGAGATTCTGAAATCGACATTAAAATTTTAAATTTTGATTCAATGTTCAATAACCTCAGTCTAAATGTGACCATGCAAAGGTTGCATTTCATTTTGATTGATTGTGATTCAGTTACCTCTTACCACATTCTTTACGATTTGAACAAGCTAGCAGATTTCAAATCCAATCAAGGTTGCCTTCTTCCTCTAGGAATGTTAAGCGTGAATGAAGGATCTTGTTTAATGCATCCCATTCCATGACAAAAGTTTTTTGGATGTAAGGAACTGAATTTGTTTTGGAACAAATTGTAATTGGGTGAAAACCCAATCTATTCTTTATAAATAAATAAATAAAAATTAATCATTTTGGTTAAAAAAATTGAATTCTTACCCATGATCAATCAAACTATCCTTTTCAACCGATGTACTCTTCTTCTGACGTGGTTCCTTCCATCACGATTGTTCTCTTCACAGCTTCTCTTCCATCGCAGACTCTTCTCCCACGACTGCTTCTGTCACAACTCTTCTTCCAACTACTTTTGTCATAGCTTCTCTTCCACGGCTGCTTCTTTCATAACTTCTCTTCCTATTGCAGACTCTTTTGTCGTGTCACCAGAATATTCATATTCCCAAGAAGAATTATGGATGAATTATGCCTATCTTTTCCTAGGACCAACATGCCCCCAACACTCACATGTGGCTAGTCCCGAGCGACACTAGTCTGAAACATCTATTGTGACGAACTTAATTTGAAAATATTGGAATATTTCACTATCTATGTGGTCTCCTCCCATGCTTATGCTTCCTTCTTCTTCAAATTCTCTGCAAGGTCGAAACTGATGTGTTCTGACGTTGTAAGTCATGGTAACTCTGCTACTTGTCAGACTTTCTGTTGTGTAGGTTGAATACTACTTGTAACTCTTTCTTCCTCTGCCTATAATTCTTAGACCCTATTAGTGTGCTTCTGTTGTTGTGTTCACAGCATTGTGACTTGTTGTGCTTTCTTCATCTCAACAGCCTTAGCCATTTTCTCTGCTAAGAAAAGCTTCATCATTTCATTCTTCATCTAGGTCACCTCTATCTCCGCAATGTGCAACTGCTCTATGACTTTCTCTAACTCTTCATTGTATATCAGTGCTTCCCATGTCTGAGAAACTTGCTTGACTTCCTTGGCACTTAGTGCCTCCACCCCTTTGATACTCTTCGCAGCCTCTGAAGTTTCTTTCCTTCTTTCTTCCAGTACCTCTGAAGGTGTACTGGGTGTCACATGTGCTTCCAACTCCGCGACCTTTTTGCGGAGGGCCTCTTCTATTTCACCAAGTCAAAAGACCTTGTCTTTTGCAACCATCTCATGTGTTATGCCTTCATCTGCGAAATTGCTGCAAGCTAGTGTGACAGTCATGTCGAGCCGGTTCTTGTCTTCCTCCTAGGTTTTGTATTTTTTCTCCATTTCTTTGGCTGTTTTCTTCATTTTATTAAAAGTATTGTTTGATCCTCTAAATTTCTTAACCAATGCGCCTTCCCTTCCTTCATTTCTGTGACTGTGGCATTCTAAAGGGCATATACCTCGTACATCGGCATTGCAGAGAAGTCTATAGTGGCATGGCCCACACTTTTGGACATGGAATTTAGTTTTGTTGTACCCAAGTCAAGTGCTTCTCCCACCAGTTGATTCTTTATTGGTGGCATGGGTATCGACACATCATTCGGTTGCTCTTCTAACAAGCCAGCTAAGTCCTGTGACACTAGCAATTGTGGTCTACAGTCGATCACAACCTGTACTTCTTTATTGCATTGTAGAGCATCTGTAGTAAGTATTTAATGCTACTTGTTAGCTCTATTTAGTGCCCATCCATCTTATTAATGATTTGGGTGTCTATTTATTCCATTGTTTCTGTCATAAGGGTATAATCATCGCTGGTAAGGCCAACAGTTCCTATTGATTTGTTAGCATTCATTTTCGTATGCCTTGTCTAAGACTGCTCTATGTGTTTCCTCTTATATCCCACTCCTGGGTCTGTTGAAGTTGTGCTTGACTCATTTTGGAAATTATCTAGGTTTTCCTTTGATGGGTTTTCTCACCGTCCCCCATCCTTCTGTGTGTGTGGATCATCTTGTCACTCCTCTTCCTATGGATAATTGATCGTTTGTGACGGGGACTTGCAATTCTTTCAACTAATCTTGGAGAATTGCCTCAACTTATTCAGACGATAGTTGATACTGTGTCGCAATCCATTGGATTTATGGGTCTTGTCATGGTTGTAGATGTATATCATGGACCTCAATTGTAAACTCAAAAATGTTTCAAAACCACTTAAAATTTTCCTCTGTAAGTTTGGCCTATTGTCTAACATGATATCGCAGGGCCTCTCGGTGCAAAAAGAATTCTACATTGCTGATTTTTTTTCTTTACTTCAAATATTTCTTGAACCAAATATTCTATTATAGAGCACCTCGACACAAAACAGGCACATCTACCCCCTGTTAGTTTGTTGGTTCTGCCCACGCAACAAACGAAATCAAAATAAGTATCTGTGAATAATGATATGCACTACCTTTCTCTTGTGCTTCCTCCGCACATGCTAACAGTTCATTGAGCATATATTGTGACCAATTGAGTTGAATATCGACTCCACATAACTCTACCGCAACAATCATCCCTACAGTGCACTAGTTCGGTCGCATCTTTCACATCAATTTGTTAGGTAGAACCTTGGTGGGGAATTGAACAGTGTGGTCATTGATAGAGTCAATAAAAAATCCTCTATAAGTGTCTCTAGTCATGTCATACATGTCTTTTAACTTGTTCGTCAACGCAATATCTTTCTCTATTCTGGAAAAAAATGGCGTTGGGTCTAGGCCTGCAAGTGGGAGCCCCATAATCGCTGCTATATGCTCAACATCCACAGAAAAATTCTGGTTGAGACAAAGAAATCCACCATGGAATGACACTAACAATTGCTTAACACATGCATTCACCTCTGTACTACGACCAAAACAGGGCATGTACATCAACGATAGTAAACATGCATGTCTACTCCAGTTTTCATTCCAGCGCATTTTGTAAACAGAAGTGCACTGGTGCGTCATAAGTATATGTGCACCGAGTGATGATATTTTTTTAAATTTGAGGGATTTCAATGTGTTTTAGATATTACCACACCGGTGTGCTACGGACATGGGCACATCGAACTGTCGAAAATTCAAAATTATAAAAATCACACAAGCTATTTTTCCCTAAATTGAAAAATGGGGGCAATTTTAATTTTGAAAATTAATTCTGAAGTGTGTTTAAAAGAAAAAACCTAAACATTAATTCATTATTTTTCCAAAAAATTTAGGGGAGATATTTGGAACAAATACTTACGCAAAAGCTGTTTGGAGCAAGTAGATTATTTTGAGGACCAAATTTTGTCACGTATGGTGAATAAAACAAAACCCTGCATAAGTATGCAAATATTATTGTTGATCGTTTTATCTTATTTAGAATGTAACTAGATTTATAAAAAAAACTTCATATGTACCTTCAATGTTGCAACCCTTATCTTCTCGCTACTTCTTTTCGTTTGTTGTGGCTACCAAATTTTACATTAGGGTTTAAATTGCTCTACTATTTTGCATAATTACGATTTCACCTTTAAGGGATTTTAGATTTGTTGAATTTGTGAATATATATATAGAAATCATGGGTGAGATGGGCCCATTATTTGGATCAAATCTATAACCATGTCAACCCTCTAGAATTTATTTTTTTGTTTTTTTTAATTTTTCTAAGAAAAAACAATGCGTCAAAATCAGTCTATTTGTTTTTCCAAAATGCACTGGTGCACATATCGTTAGAGCACCGCTAGTGACATGCGGTACACAATGTTTTCCTATTTTTTTATTTCTCTGTTCTCCATTATTAGTGTGTTTAAATAAAAATATAGCACCAATAATGGCATGAACACACCATTTTTTATTTCCATAAAATGATAAATACTTTGCAATTGTTCATCGTGCACCTGTGCTGGTATAACACATGATCAATGCATCTACATTGATATAACGTATCAGTGTTGTTGGTGTTTACTTCCCTTCTAACCATGTTCAGAACCTTGTTTGTATGCCAACAAATCCCAATATTGTTGAAATATTGTAACATTGAAGAATATTCTATATATATATTTTGTGGTCCTCGATGGTCTTACCGGGACTATTACTTGTATTTCTTTATACCCTGATGTTTCTAATCGGGAGAACTAATAAGAGTCATGAGGAAGTCCCCTGAAATTGTAAGTCGATTCATTAGTACCCCAGTTGTGGTTACTCAAGCCTACAAAATTAAATTAGGATTACTCGAGCCTACATAACTGAGTTAATTATTAAGTGAACAAGAGAATATAAATAGAGGTGTGGCGCTCCTCATTTGGAACACACACACTCACTTGTGTAGCACATTAGTGAGAGAGAGAGAAGGAGGAGGATCAATCTTTTTGTTTTACCTTTTATCTTTTTGGGGCATCTATATTGAGGAAGCTTTTGTTGGGTTTTTCCCTTTAGGGTTTTCCCAGGATAAATCTGTGTTGTTCTTGTGATACTGTTTCTTTCAGTGATCCTGTTTATATGCTTTTGTTATGAAATTGAAATTAAATGCTGATGATATAGCTTAGCATATGGAATTTTAACATGGTATCAGAGCTAGCATGAATAGGACATCTTTCATAAGGTAAAATAGCCCTCTCTCTCTCCCCGGAAGAAATTAGGGTTTCGAGAAAAATTTTGACTTTCGAAAAACTGCTTGCATAAAAAGTTGTGCCCTCCCAGAGCACATCTATTGAGCCTAGAATCAAGGTTTTTTGGGTGAGTGAGTCTCCGGGAAATTCAAACCCTAGTTTGACAGCTGCACCAGAAAACTATTGAACCAGAAAACAACTGGAAGCTGCAGAAACTGAATCTTGCAAGTCTAATTTGGAAGGTGAAGACTTGAGATCTCTAGAAACCAAGCACACCAGTCAACTCACCTCAGTCAAGTGCATCTCCTGGTAAGTTCCGTTTCTCATTCCATGGAATTTCAATTTTTTGTGATTTTTTGACATGATGGCCCCAAGCACTAAGCTTGAGGACAAGCTAGAAGGCATAGAGAATTTCTGAGCATGGAAATACAGGATTTTTCTCATTCTCCAAGAGAATGATCTTGATAAGCATATCAAAGAGGAAGTTGCAGAACCTGAAGAAGCTGAAGCCAACGAGAAGCATAAGAAGGATATGATTAGGGCACAAAGGATTATTGCTGACTCTATCAAGGATCACTTGATCCCTCAAGTGTCATCCAAGAAGACTCCAAAATAAATGTATGATGCCCTATCCAGAATGTATGAGGGAAGAAACATCAACATAAAGATGAATCTAAGACCTCAACTAAAGAGCACCAAGATGAGTCATGAAGAATCCATCCAAGACTACTTCACAAGGGTTTCTTAGATCAAAGAACAACTAGAAGCTATTGGAGACAAACTTGATGAAGATGAGATGGTTATGACTGCTCTCAATGGTCTCACTAGACCCTGGGAATCATTCATTCAAATGATGTATGCCATGAAGGAAAGCAAGAATTTTGATGTGGTATGGGAAGACTGCATTCAAGAGGAGACTAGAGTGGCAAATAGAGAAGCCTCACTAAAAGAGGATGATCAAGCCCTAGCCACTCATACCAAGAGAAGAAGAAATCAACCCATCTTCAAGAACGGAAACCACAAGGAGCATCAACCTCCCAGAAGATTCCAAAGATCAAGAGAAAGTATATCAAATAAGGACTACTTTGGTTTTCAATGTTTCCATTGTGATAAGATAGGACACATTGCCAGAAATCGTCCCATGAAGAAGAAAGAATATAAGAAGAGGATCTACAAAAACAAAAGACACCATGCTCATCTAGCTAAAGATGAGGATGAAGAAGAAGAAGATGAAGGAACTCCAAGAAAGCAAGCAAGAGAATAAGGTGCGAAAGAGTATGTACTATTCTCTACTCTCTATTGGTTTGTAACACCTGGAGAAGACACTTGTCTTATTGATAGTGGTGCTTCAAAGCACATGACGAGACAAAAGAAAACTCTGTCTAGACTTGAAGAAAAGAGCTCTCCTCAGAAAGTATCCCTAGGAGATGACTATCAATATTTGATCAAAGGAGTTGGTGAAGCAAGCTACAAACTTGATTCAGGTAATCCCCTAAAGATGAAAGATGTATTATATGTACCTAGCCTGAAGAAGAATTTACTTTCTATCTCATCTTTCGATAAGAAAGGATTCAGAGTTGCTTTCATAGATGGTCAAGTACTCATGTGGCCCAAAGGAAAGAATATTGAAGATGCAGTCATCATTAGTGAAGAAGAAGGAGGCTTGTATAAACTCAAAGGGCACTCAGAAACAGCCTTTGTTCATGAGTCTGATGACCCTAGTGAACTATGGCATAGAAGGATTTCCCACATTAATTACAAGGCTCTACCTCATGTGAAAAAAGTAGTGACGAGATTACCAGACATGAAGATCAAACATGAAGGCATTTGCAAAGGATGTGAGGAAAGAATATCAAGAATCCATTTTCGAAGAGCGAAACAAAAACAAAAGGTACGTTGGAATTGATTCATTCATATGGGTGTGGTCCAATGTCTTCCACATCCCTGAGTGGCTTTGAATATTATATTACATTTATTTATGACTATTCAAGAAAGACTTGGATATACTTCTTGAAAGCAAAAAGTGAAGTGTTTGAGAAATTTAAAGAATTCAAAGCCTTGATAGAGAATATTTCAGACAAGAAAATAAAGACACTCTGATCAGACAATGGTGGAGAGTATACCTCAAAAGAGTTTGAAGCCTTTTGCAAAGATGCTGGAATCAAGAGGGAACTAACTACTCCCTACAATCCTCAATAGAATGGGGTTGCGGAAAGAAAGAACAGAACCATCATGGAGGTAGTGAATACAATGATATATGATCAAGATATTCCAATGCATCTATGGGTAGAAGCAGCAAGAATTGCTGTGTGTGTACAGAATAGAATATCTCACAGTGCTCTTGGATTCAAGACTCTAGAGGAGATGTTCACGGGAAAGAAGCCTGAGGTAAGTCACCTCAAAAAAATTTGTTGTCCAGTATATATTCATATACCAAAAGAGAAAAGAACCAAGTTAGACCCTTCCGGAAAGAAGGGGATATTTGTTGGATATTGTGAAGTATCCAAAGCATTCAAAATTTACATTCATGGATCCCATCACATGGAAATCAGTCGAGATGTGACATTCGATGAAGAGGCAGCCCTTAAGAGATCCAGGAAGTGCCAACATGAATAAGTGTATGAGGAAGAGGCACCTCCCATAAATGAAGAAACTACATGTCTCCCTGAAGATGAAGCTCCTGAAGAACATGACATGGCAGAACAACAAGAACCTCTTATGATGGAGATATCAACAAAAAGAAAGCCTGCTTGGGCAAGAGATATTATACAAGAAGTAGAAAGATATGGAGCTCCTGAAGGCTCCACATGGGTAAGTAAGAAGCCTAAGACTTTTTCCAACCATGTAGCTTTGATGTGTGATCTTGTAGATTAAGAACCTACAAACTACGAAGAAGCAGTACAGAAGAAAGAATGGGTAGAAGCAATGACTGAAGAATACCAGTCAATAATGAAGAATGATGTATGGGATATAGTTCCCAAACCAAAAGGAAAGAGTGTAGTATCCTCCAAATGGATCTACAAGATAAAACATGCAGCTGATAGAAGTATCGAGAAGTATAAAGAAAGATTTGTGGCCAAAGGTTTCTCTCAGAAAGAAGGAATTGATTATGAAGAGACTTTTGCACCTGTAGCACGGTATACTTCAATTAGAGCTATCATGGCACTCGCATCCATGATGAAGTGGGACTTACACCAGATGGATGTGAAGACAGCCTTCCTGAATGGTGTAATTGAAGAAGAAGTATACATAGAGCAGCCACAAGGATTTGAAGTTGAAGACAGATGAACTCATGTATGCAAGTTTAAGAAGGCCCTGTATGGCCTAAAGAAAGCTCCTTGAGCTTGGTATGGAAGGATAGATAGTTTCCTGATGAGCATGGGATTTTCCAAGACTTATAGAAGATGAACCTGTCATACTATTACTATATGTGGATGATTTATTTCTGATAGGGAATGAGAAATAGATTATGGAAAGCAAGAAGAAACTCGCCAAAGAATTTGAAATGAAAGACCTTGGGTTAATGCATTACTTCTTAGGTCTGGAAGTATGGAAAAGTTCAGAAGGAATCTTTCTCAACCAGGGAAAGTATGCTATAGAGATATTGAAAAGATTCAATATGTTGGAATGCAAAGCCATGGCCACACCCATGGATTTCGACCTAAAGTTATTAGCTAGTGACTCATCAGAGTTAGTGGATGTGACTCAATACAGACAGATTATTGGGTCGTAGATGTATTTAACAAATACCAGACCAGACATTTGTTTTTCTATGAACACCTTGAGTCAATATCTGGTTCAACCTAGATGGGTTCACTTGATAGCTACAAAGCATGTGATGAGATATCTGAAAGGGACTATAGACTTTGGTCTATACTATGATGGAAGCCATGAGTACAGATTGTATAGCTACACAGATGTAGATTGGGCTGAAAGTGTCTCAGACAGGAAAAGCACATCAGGTGGATGTTATAGTCTGGGATCTACTATGATTTCATGGTTTAGCAGGAAACAGTCCAATGTTGCTCTTAGCACAGCCGAAGCAGAATATATAGTAGCTTGCTCTGCTAGTTGTGAAGCCATATGGCTTCGAAAGCTGATGTCAAGATTATTCAACCTAGACTTAGATACTACCGTGATTCTATGTGATAACCAAAGTTGTATAAAGATGACAGAGAACCAAGTGTTCCACGACAGATCAAATCACATAGAAATCTGGTACTTCTACATTCGAGATATGATGCAAAAGTGAGCCATAAAGCTCCAGTATGTGAGTACTAATGAACAAGTTGATGATGCGTTGACAAAGCCTCTGTCACGGGTAAAGTTAGAATACTTTCATGACAAGTTTGGTGTTGTTCAGGAAGACCTTCCTCAAAAGGGGGAGCAGTGATGTAGCAGTGGGATTGTATCATCCCTGGGCACTTTCCCTAAAGTGATCCGGTGACCTCGATCCTCAAGAATGAAGAGGGATTGTATCATCCCAGGACATCTGTCCATAATGGATCTGGTGACTTCGGTCCTCGAGAATGTGGTGGGATTGCATCATCCCTGAAATTATGTTCAAAATGTATCCAGAGTCTTCGGTACCCGTAAGTGTGGTGGGATTGCATCATCCCTGAACATCTGTTCAAAATGTATTCGGAGGCTTCGGTCCCCGTGAATGTGGTGGGATTGCATCATCCCTAAACTTTTGTTCAAAATGTATCTAGAGACTTCGGTCCCCGTGAGTGTGGTGGGATTGCATCATCCCTGAACATCTGTTAAAAATGTATCTGGAGGCTTTGATCCCCATGAATGTGGTGGGATTGCATCATCCCTGACCATCTGTTCAAAATGTATCAGGAGGCTTCGGTCCCCGTGAATGTGGTGGGATTGCATCATCCTTGAACTTTTGTTCAGAATGTATCTGAAGATTTCAGTCCCAGTGAATGTGGTAGGATTGCATCATCCTTGGACTTAGTTTTAAAGTGATAGGGACTAATTATCCCGTAATCAATCTGGTGACTTCGGTTGTCGAGAATGTGGTGGGATTGCATCATCCCTGGAATTTAAGTCCAAAAGTGATCTAAAGACTTTTTTGTCTTTGAGTTGTGGATTGCAGGTTGTTGCTGATGATGATGATGTTACTAATCGGAAGATGAAAGTGTGATGATGATGATGTTACTGATCGAAAGATCATAGTGTGATGGTAATGATGTTATTGATCGAAAGATCAAAGTGTGATGACGATGATGTACTGATCGCAAGATCAGAGTATGATGATGATGATGATGTTAATAAAAATTTTAGAGTGTGATGATGATGATGTTACTATGATGATGATGATGTTGATTGAAAGATCAAATTGTTGATGATGTTGCTGATTGAAAGATCAAAGTGCTGATGATGATGATGTTGTTGATCAAAAGGTCAAAGTGCTGCTGATGATGATGTTGCTGACCGAAAGGTCAAAGTACTGATGATGATGATGTCAGTCAAAGTGTTGTTGTTGCTAAAGACTGAAGATTAAAGATGCATTAGAGGAAATTTTGGGTCTAAAATGGGCCTTATAAGAAAACGTGTCAAAATAAGTTTTTGTGAGTTGGAATTCAAGAACCAATAGAATTTCAATAAAATAAGTCAACCATAATGGTTGAATTGACATATTTGTCATTAAAAAAAACTACTTTTTTTGTTCGTATTTTCAACATATCTCATTGTGTTTTTACTCAAATTTCAATTGGGAGAGCTCGTTGGATGCGGAATCAAATTCTGCATCCAACGAGCTCTCCTAATCGAAATTTGAGTAAAAACACAGGGAGATATGTCGAAAATACGAACACAAAAAGTAGTTTTTTTCTTTCTTCC